>NIVC01002139.1:0-40583 GCA_002269645.1 Macrostomum lignano | reverse complement strand
GCAGCAATTCCTGTTACTCGAGGTCATAGACAGCAGCTCCTGTTTACTCGAGGTCATAGACAGCAGCTCCTGTTTACTCGGGGTCATAGACAGCAGCTCCTGTTTACTCGAGTCATAGACAGCAGCTCCTGTTTACTCGGGGTCATAGACAGCAGCTCCTGTTTACTCGAGGTCATAGACAGCAGCTCCTGTTTACTCGGGTCATAGACAGCAGCTCCTGTTTACTCGGGGTCATAGACAGCAGTCCTGTTTACTCGAGGTCATAGACAGCAGCTCCTGTTTACTCGGGGTCATAGACAGCAGCTCCTGTTTACTAATGGTCATAGCAGCAATTCCTGTTTACTCGGGGTCATAGACAGCAGCTCCTGTTTACTCGAGGTCATAGACAGCAGCTCCTGTTTACTCGGGGTCATAGACAGCAGCTCCTGTTTACTCGAGGTCATAGACAGCAGCTCCTGTTTACTCGGGGTCATAGACAGCAGCTCCTGTTTACTCGAGGTCATAGACAGCAGCTCCTGTTTACTCGGGGTCATAGACAGCAGCTCCTGTTTACTAATGGTCATAGGCAGCAATTCCTGTTTACTCGGGGTCATAGACAGCAGCTCCTGTTTACTCGAGGTCATAGACAGCAGCTCCTGTTTACTCGGGGTCATAGACAGCAGCTCCTGTTTACTCGGGGTCATAGACAGCAGCTCCTGTTTACTCGGGGTCATAGACAGCAGCTCCTGTTTACTAATGGTCATAGGCAGCAATTCCTGTTTACTCGGGGTCATAGACAGCAGCTCCTGTTTACTCGAGGTCATAGACAGCAGCTCCTGTTTACTCGGGGTCATAGACAGCAGCTCCTGTTTACTCGGGGTCATAGACAGCAGCTCCTGTTTACTCGGGGTCATAGACAGCAGCTCCTGTTTACTAATGGTCATAGGCAGCAATTCCTGTTTACTCGGGGCTCATAGCAGCTTGCCAGCTCCCGTTAATTCAGTGTTATAGACAGCAGCTCGAGTTTACTTAGGGTCATAGACTACTCGAGTTTACTTAGGGTCATAGACTACTCGAGTTTACTTAGGGTCATAAACTACTCGAGTTTACTTAGGGTCATAGACTACTCGAGTTTACTTAGGGTTATAGACTACTCGAGTTTACTTAGGGTCATAGACTACTCGAGTTTACTTAGGGTCATAGACTACTCGAGTTTACTTAGGGTCATAGACTACTCGAGTTTACTTAGGGTCATACGCACCTCATACCCTGCAGCTACGCGGAGGCGGACCAGCTGCTGCTCACCGCCATCAACATGCGGCCGGACTTTATCGACGCGCACCAGAACCGGGCGGACCTGCTGATCCGGATGAACCGCACCGAGGAGGCCCGCCGGCACTACGACCTGGCACTGCAGCACCGGCCGGACCACGCTGACATCCTGTTCAACATTGGCGTGCTGGAATTGCGAGCCAACCGGAAACGCGAAGCCCTGTTTTGGTTTCGTCGGGCCCTGCAGTCGGAGCCGCGGCATCGGCTGGCTTTGCACAACGCGGCCTCGGTGCTGCAGGACAGTCCGGCCGGCGGGCGGACCGGCAGACGGCAAAGCAGATGCTGGAGCAACTGGCCGAGCTGGAGCCGGACAATGCAGGCCCGCTGTTCAGCTTGGCCATGATTTACACGGACATGCGAGATCTGCGCTCCGCCGAGCTCTACTATAGGCGGGCACTGCATCGGGACCCGGCAATGCGGGCGCCCTGTTCAATTTGGCTCTGATGTATCACAATGAGATGGGCAGGCCGCTTATGGCTAAGGTAATACTAGTGCTTCTGTAAAATTCATTGCATTCAAATCTGAGTTCGATTTTTGTGTCAAGCACCACTCCTATGTTTTCAAAGAAATAACCGGCTCATAAACTCTCTATCAAACACTCGCTACCAAACACTCTCTATCAAACACTCGCTACCAAACACTCGCTACCAAACACTCGCTACCAAACACTCGCTATCAAACACTCGCTATCAAACACTCGCTACCAATCACTCGCTACCAAACACTCGCTACCAAACACTCGCTACCAAACACTCGCTACCAATCACTCGCTACCAAACACTCTATCAAACACTCGCTACCAAACACTCTATCAATCACTCGCTACCAAACACTTGCTACCAATCACTCGCTACCAAACACTATCAAACACTCGCTACCAAACACTCTCTACCAAACACTCGCTACCAAACACTCGCTACCAAACACTCGCTACCAAACACTCTCTACCAAACACTCGCCATCAAACACTCGCTACCAAACACTCGCTATCAAACACTCGCTGTCAAACACTCGCTACCAAAAACTCTCTATCAAACACTCGCTACCAAACACTCGCTATCAAACACTCGCTATCAAACACTCGCTACCAAACACTCGCTATCAAACACTCGCTATCAAACACTCGCTACCAAACACTCGCTATCAAACACTCTATCAAATACTCGCTATCAAACACTCGCTATCAAACACTCTATCAAACACTCGCTACCAAACACTCGCTATCAAACACTCGCTACCAAACACTCGCTATCAAACACTCGCTATCAAACACTCGCTATCAAACACTCGCTATCAAACACTCGCTACCAAACACTCGCTATCAAACACTCTATCAAACACTCTATCAAACACTCGCTACCAAACACTCTATCAAACACTCGCTATCAAACACTCGCTATAAAACACTCGCTATCAAACACTCGCTACCAAACACTCTATCAAACACTCGCTATCAAACACTAGCTACCAAACACTCGCTATCAAACACTCGCTATCAAACACTCGCTATCAAACACTCGCTATCAAACACTCGCTATCAAACACTCGCTACCAAACACTCGCTATCAAACACTCGCTATCAAACACTCGCTATCAAACACTCGCTATCAAACACTCGCTATCAAACACTCGCTATCAAACACTCGCTATCAAACACTCTATCAAACACTCTATCAAACACTCGCTACCAAACACTCTATCAAACACTCGCCATCAAACACTCTCTGTCAAACACTCGCTACCAAACACTCGCTATCAAACACTCTCTGTCAAACACTCGCTACCAAACACTCGCTATCAAACACTCTCTGTCAAAAACTCGCTACCAAACACTCGCTATCAAACACTCTCTGTCAAACACTCGCTACCAAACACTCGCTATCAAACACTCTATCAAACACTCGCTACCAAACCCTCGCTATCAAACACTCGCTATCAAACACTCGCTATCAAACACTCGCTATCAAACACTCGCTATCAAACACTCGCTACCAAACACTCGCTATCAAACACTCTATCAAACACTCGCTATCAAACACTAGCTACCAAACACTCTATCAAACACTCGCTATCAAACACTCGCTATCAAACACTCGCTATCAAACACTCGCTATCAAACTCTCGCTACCAAACACTCTCTACCAAACACTCTACCAAACACTCGCTATCAAACACTCGCTATCAAACACTCGCTATCAAACACTCGCTATCAAACACTCGCTATCAAACACTCTATCAAACACTCGCTATCAAACACTCTATCAAACACTCGCTACCAAACACTCGCTATCAAACACTCTCTGTCAAAAACTCGCTACCAAACACTCGCTATCAAACACTCTCTGTCAAACACTCGCTACCAAACACTCGCTATCAAACACTCGCTATCAAACACTCGCTACCAAACACTCGCTATCAAACACTCTCTGTCAAACACTCGCTACCAAACACTCGCTATCAAACACTCGCTATAAAACACTCGCTATCAAACACTAGCTACCAAACACTCGCTATCAAACACTCTATCAAACACTCGCTATCAAACACTAGCTACCAAACACTCGCTATCAAACACTCGCTATCAAACACTCGCTATCAAACACTCGCTACCAAACACTCGCTATCAAACACTCGCTATCAAACACTCGCTACCAAACACTCGCTATCAACCACTCTATCAAACACTCGCTATCAAACACTCGCTATCAAACACTCGCTATCAAACACTCTATCAAACACTCTATCAAACACTCGCTACCAAACACTCTATCAAACACTCGCCATCAAACACTCTCTGTCAAACACTCGCTACCAAACACTCGCTATCAAACACTCTCTGTCAAACACTCGCTACCAAACACTCGCTATCAAACACTCTCTGTCAAAAACTCGCTACCAAACACTCGCTATCAAACACTCTCTGTCAAACACTCGCTACCAAACACTCGCTATCAAACACTCTATCAAACACTCGCTACCAAACCCTCGCTATCAAACACTCGCTATCAAACACTCACTATCAAACACTCGCTATCAAACACTCGCTATCAAACACTCGCTACCAAACACTCGCTATCAAACACTCTATCAAACACTCGCTATCAAACACTAGCTACCAAACACTCTATCAAACACTCGCTATCAAACACTCGCTATCAAACACTCGCTATCAAACACTCGCTATCAAACTCTCGCTATCAAACTCTCGCTACCAAACACTCTCTACCAAACACTCTATCAAACACTCGCTATCAAACACTCGCTATCAAACACTCTATCAAACACTCGCTATCAAACACTCGCTATCAAACTCTCGCTACCAAACACTCTCTACCAAACACTCTACCAAACACTCGCTATCAAACACTCGCTATCAAACACTCGCTATCAAACACTCGCTATCAAACACTCGCTATCAAACACTCTATCAAACACTCGCTATCAAACACTCTATCAAACACTCGCTACCAAACACTCGCTATCAAACACTCTCTGTCAAAAACTCGCTACCAAACACTCGCTATCAAACACTCTCTGTCAAACACTCGCTACCAAACACTCGCTATCAAACACTCTATCAAACACTCGCTACCAAACACTCGCTATCAAACACTCGCTACCAAACACTCGCTATCAAACACTCGCTATCAAACACTCGCTATCAAACACTCGCTATCAAACACTCGCTATCAAACACTCGCTACCAAACACTCGCTATCAAACACTATCAAACACTCGCTATCAAACACTCGCTATCAAACACTCGCTATCAAACTCTCGCTATCAAACTCTCGCTACCAAACACTCTCTACCAAACACTCTATCAAACACTCGCTATCAAACACTCGCTACAAAACACTCTCTATCAAACACTAGCTACCAAACACTCGCTATCAAACACTCGCTATCAAACACTCGCTATCAAACACTATCAAACACTCGCTACCAAACACTCGCTATCAAACACTATCAAACACTCGCTACCAAACACTCGCTATCAAACACTACCAAACACTCTCTACCAAACACTCGCTACCAAACACTCGCTACCAAAATGCTGACAGGAAAACTCCTCAAAACTTTCAAGTGGGCAACATACTTGGTGTATAGTGCATTCTAACATCATGGGGGCATCACAAACCCGAAAAATCACAACTCCGAAATTACTAGCAGGGCACATCATAAACCCGATATATCATTACTCCGAAAACCAAAATAGTGTTGGACATTGCTAGAACTTTCAGAGTTATGATATTTCGGGTTTATGATATTTCGAATTTGATATTTCGGATATTTCGAATTAGTGATATTTCGGTTTATGATATTTCCGGTTAGTGATATTTCGGGTTAGTGATATTTCGGGTTTATGATATTTCGGGTTTATGATATTTCGGGTTAGTGATATTTCGGGTTAGTGATATTTCGGGTTAGTGATATTTCGGGTTAGTGATATTTCGGGTTAGTGATATTTCGGGTTAGTGATATTTCGGGTTAGTGATATTTCGGTTTTGTGATATTTCGGGTTAGTGATATTTCGGGTTAGTGATATTTCGGGTTTATGATATTTCAGGTTAGTGATATTTCGGGTTTATGATATTTCGGGCTTTTTGTACTTATAATGTACTTATTAAGCCAGCACAGAGCTACCAATACTCTGCCATTGCTCAGGAGACGGCCGAGACGCTGCTGCGCCACCATCCGGACCACATGAAGGGCCACCTGCTTCTAGGCGACATTCACCTGAACCATCTCAAAGACGTATCCGGCGCGGCCGCTTATTTTTATAAGGCTCACCAGCTGGATCCGACCAGCCCACAGGCGCTGCACAACCTCTGCGTCACCATGGTGGAGTCCGGCCGGCTGCGCGAGGCGGAGCAGTGCCTGGCCAGGGCTGTCCAGCTTGGCCCTAACGAGGATTATATTCGCAATCATTTGGCTATTGTGCGGAATCGTCTGGCCCAGGGAGCCGGTGCTGCTTCCGGGGCCGCTTCTGGAGCTTCCGGTGCTGCTTCCGGGCCGCTTCTGGAGCTTCCGGTGCTGCTTCCGGGGCCGCTTCTGGAGCTTTCGGTGCTGCTTCCGGGGCCGCTTCTGGAGCTTCCGGTGCTGCTTCCGGGGCCGCTTCTGGAGTTTCCGGTGCTGCTTCCGACGCGAGTTCCGGTCCCGCTTCCAGAGCTTCCGGTGGGTCTTCCGGTGTTCGCGCTGCTTCCGATGCCACTTCCGACGTCTGAAAAATTTAACTATATATAGTTTTTTGCTTCAATAGATTTTTCTTACTGTCTTGGAGTTGTAAATCTCAGTTTTAGGTACACCGAGGCCTGTGTGCAGCAGTCGACCTTCTATTTTTTAGACTGCATTCCAAAACCGAAATTAAATTTTTAGATCTGCGTCTAATCCATTAGATAGTGAGATATTCTGCATTCCCGATCACGATTATGTCAGACTTGGGTCGCTTCGAATCCGCCTGTTTGCGCATAGATTCCTCAGCCAGTTCCATCTGCGCTTGTCTTGCTCAACTCATTGCTCTGCGTGTCTTCAATATTTTTTGTGTTTTTCCCTGCTTTACGCGTAGTGAGTGTAGCTGATAAATTTTAATTTTATAGAAAATCCTTTTGACGTATTTATTTAGGTATTTAGCTTACCTGCACCAATACTTTGTTTATGTTAGACTACTATAATACATAGCATTTGTACTCGTATTTAGTGATTTAAGCTTGACTGTTAGATTGTCAAGCTAAGTTAGACTGTCCATATGCTTTGAGATTCGCCTTATAACCGCAGTGAGAATCGCCCTGAAACCGCTGCGAGAATCGCCCTGAAAGCGCAGTGAGAATCGCCCTGAAAGCGCAGTGAGAATCGCCCTGAAAGCGCAGTGAGAATCGCCCTGGAACCGCAGTGAGAATCGCCCTGAAACCGCTGCGAGAATCGCCCTGAAAGCGCAGTGAGAATCGCCCTGAAAGCGCAGTGAGAATCGCCCTGGAACCGCAGTGAGAATCGCCCTGAAACCGCAGTGAGAATCGCCCTGAAAGCGCAGTGAGAATCGCCCTGGAACCGCAGTGAGAATCGCCCTGAAAGCGCAGTGAGAATCGCCCTGAAAGCGCAGTGAGAATCGCCCTGAAAGCGCAGTGAGAATCGCCCTGAAAGCGCAGTGAGAATCGCCCTGGAACCGCAGTGAGAATCGCCCTGAAACCGCAGTGAGAATCGCCCTGAAACCGCAGTGAGAATCGCCCTGGAACCGCAGTGAGAATCGCCCTGGAACCGCAGTGAGAATCGCCCTGAAACCGCAGTGAGAATCGCCCTTAAACTGCATTGAGAATCGCCCTGAAACCGCAGTGAGAATCGCTTTGGAACCGTAGTGAGAATCGCCCTGAAACCGCAGTGAGAATCGCCCTGGAACCGCAGTGAGAATCGCCCTGGAACCGTAGTGAGAATCGCCCTGGAACCGTAGTGAGAATCGCCCTGAAACCGCAGTGAGAATCGCCCTGAACCCGCAGTGAGAATCGCCCTGAAACCGCAGTGAGAATCGCCCTGGAACCGTAGTGAGAATCGCCCTGGAACCGTAGTGAGAATCGCCCTGGAACCGTAGTGAGAATCGCCCTGGAACCGCAGTAAGAATCGCCCTGAAAGCGCAGTGAGAATCGCCCTGAAACCGCAGTGAGAATCGCCCTAAAACCACTCCGATATGATCTTAAACTGTTCATTTAAATCTACTAATCTCAGCCTAATAGCCTGTAAACTGACTGTAAACTGCACCTAGAATCTAGTTTTTACCTGTAGTCCACCTGAAACTCATTTTACTCTCCATTTTTGCCGTGATGTTGGGTCTTCCTGGAGTTTACTGTTCACACTACTCAGTGTCTTGCAGCTGTTAACCATTTTTTCTTACCTTTATCATTAATTAATTACGCTGGCTTGCATTAAGCGTTGTCAGTTTTCGTTTTTGTCATTGTCAAATTATTGAAAAATCAACTTTTAGTGCGTACCTTGACTTGATTGCTTTTCGTGTCTTTTGAATTGCTGCTTGTCTACATTTAATATGGGAATATATTGTAATCATACATGGTTTAAGTTGTCCATGCTTTAGCATGATTTTACTTAACTTTAAGCAAGCAAGTAAAATCCTGGCCTTTTTGGTTGCTTTTTTATTGTAATATTTCTGAGCTAAAACTGAACTAAAAGCCTACCCTATTGAGCAAATTTGGCAGTTTAGCGTCACAAATGTTCCAGTACTACTGACAGCAAGTACTATAAGTAGTTAGTATAGTATTTTATATACTTATACCTCGACAGAAGTTTAATTATTCACTTCTATCTATCTATTCTATGCCAGGCGCACTTTTCTGTCCTAGTAGGTGATGGGTAGCTGAAATATAGATCTTGAGGAAAAATGATATTGAAGTGGGCAGAGTTATGCTGGCTGGATTGAATAGCTGATTTTGTTGTGTTTAATTAACTATCCTTCTTCGTAGATGCATTCTTTATGCTTTCAAAGGATGCTTAGATAAACATTTGGCTAGTCAGTATGCATAGTCTGCACCTCGAATCTGTCCTGCCGCATAGGTTGCGGTAAGAAAGTTAAGGGTACTGATTTATACGCTTTCATTGATATATTTTAAGGATTTGTGCAAATTAGCTCGTTGCAATGCTTAGTTTATAGGGATGCTGTATGTACATTTTCATTGTTAGTTGGTGCTGCAGTGCAAGTCATAATCAGTTGTTCATGATCTAGGTCATGAGTCATCGGTAGTTTATGATGTAGGTCTTAGATCATGATGTAGGTCTTAGATCATGATGTAGGTCTTAGATCATGATGTAGGTCTTGGATCATGATGTAGGTCTTGGATCATGATGTAGGTCTTGGATCATGATGTAGGTCATGGATCATGATGTAGGTCTTGGATCATGATGTAGGTCTTGGATCATTATGTAGGTCTTGGATCATGATGTAGGTCTTGGATCATTATGTAGGTCTTGGATCATGATGTAGGTCATGGCTCATGATGTAGGTCATGGCTCATGATGTAGGTCATAATTCAAGATCGGTAGTTAATTGTTAGAGTTCAGGGCTAAGCTGTAATAATGGATTAGCAATCATTGGCAATTTGCGACAAACACGATGTTTTCACATGGCGAGCCGCCCCCCCTCCACTTCGCAGTTGCTGGGGCGAACTTGGCCCAGCCATGCCCACGGGGTCCATCACGCATCAGACGCCATACAGCATAGCGCCAGACATATGTCATAATCTTAATATATAAAACACAACGGGCCGCGCGGCTG
This sequence comes from Macrostomum lignano, assembly GCA_002269645.1. Lineage (NCBI taxonomy): Eukaryota > Metazoa > Platyhelminthes > Macrostomidae > Macrostomum > Macrostomum lignano. The sequence goes on along the minus strand of NIVC01002139.1, from coordinate 30,997 downwards.
TCCATTCAGCTTCAGCAGCGGTGGCTGCTTCCCTTCTTGTCTATGGGAATCTGCAGATCTGCCTAATCCACGGCGTTCCCCCTTCAACACTTTCGGCCTTCGGCGTGGCCGTGACTCTTGCCAGGCAGAAGAAGAAGAAGAAGGTCTTTCAGCGCCACAGGATTTCCGGGCTAAAGAAAGAAATGTTCACTGTTTACTTGACTCGGCTGTGGCCGGGGCGGGTGTGATAGGCGGCAGCGGGCTTTGCTTGGCTTTTCTTTTTCGCACCCTTCCTCCTCTGAGTATACAGACAGTAAATTCTGAATGGGCAGCGATTATAGATCAGTTCGGTGCCCGCTGTCCATCATGCTAAGATTGCACTTGGGAAGGACATTTTTTATTCAAATTTGCAGTTTTAATACACTGTGATGCTGCTATAATAATTAATTATAACTGCCATGCATGCAATGAGATCCCAGAGCCAGCAGATCACACAGCTAGCAGATCACACCTAGAGCCAGCAGATCACACCCAGAGCCAGCAGTTCACACACAGAGCCAGCAGATCACACCCAGAGCCAGCAGATCACACCCAGAGCCAGCAGTTCACACACAGAGCCAGCAGATCACACCCAGAGCCAGCAGTTCACACCCTGAGCCAGCAGATCACACACAAAGCCAGCAGATCACACCCAGAGCCAGCAGTTCACACCCAGAGCCAGCAGTTCACACACAAAGCCAGCAGATCACATCCAGAGCCAGCATATCACACACAGAGCCAGCAGATCACACCAAGAGCCAGCAGATCACATCCAGAGCCAGCAGATCACACAGCCAGAAAATCACACCCAGAGCCAGCAGATCACATCCAGAGCCAGCAGATCACACAGCCAGCAGTTCACACCTAGAGCCAGCAGATCACATACAGCCAGCAGATCATACCCAGAGCCAGCAGATCACACCCAGAGCCAGCAGATCATACCCAGAGCCAGCAGATCACACCCAGAGCCAGCAGATCACACACAGAGCCAGCAGATCACACACAGAGCCAGCAGTTCACACACAGAGCCAGCAGATCACGCACAGAGCCAGCATATCACACACAGAGCCAGCAGATCACACCCAGAGCCAGCAGTTCACACACAGAGCCAGCAGATCACACACAGAGCCAGCAGATCACACACAGAGCCAGCAGATCACACCGAGAGCCAGCAGTTCACACACAGAGCCAGCAGATCACACCCAGAGCCAGCAGTTCACACACAGAGCCAGCAGATCACACACAGAGCCAGCAGATCACACACAGATCCAACAGATCACACCCAGAGCCAGCAGTTCACACACAGAGCCAGCAGTTCACACACAGAGCCAGCAGATCACGCACAGAGCCAGCAGATCACACACAGAGCCAGCAGATCACACACAGAGCCAGCAGATCACACACAGAGCTAGCAGATCACACACAGAGTCAGCAGATCACACCCAGAGCCAGCAGATCACACCCAGAGCCAGCAGATCACACCCAGAGCCAGCAGTTCACACACAAAGCCAGCCGATCATCACATCCTATGCACGTCAATGCAGCGGATTGCAAAGACAGCAGTCACAAATTGATTTTAACTGACACAGCCAACCTGTGCTATGCAGCCACAGTCGCAGGATTTCTGTCCAGAGCTGCCACTGTCTCCCTCACTCTCGCTAACTCTTCATTTCCCTATTGTCTTTCTGTCGCTTACAAAATTTCAGCATTTGGCCGCTAAACTGTCGGATGGAGAACTTGAAGAGTCTCGTGGATTTTTGGCAATCTAAAAATGCGCCACTACTGCATAACAGAGGAGCTGCTCTGCAGAGTTGAAGCAACGAGGGAAAGAGAGTCGCGGTGCCTGTTGCCGCTCCGCTCTCTATTTTCATTCCATCAAGACTCCGCCGTCCTCCACCCCCCTCCCCACAATGTCTCAAGCTGCTCCGGCCTCATCTCTTAACGGTGTAGGCAAATTCACACGCCCGGCGGGGGGTCCTCAGTGAAACCGGCCGCAGACCTGGCATTGGCAATGATGGCGATTCCAATGGGGGAGCTGCAATGCCTTAATTTGCTCTCCCAAACTACCGATTTACCACCAGCGGGTGCTTTGGCACCGCATCAATTCCTAGTCACGCCAATTGGAGTTTAAGTATATTGCTTTTTAAATTAGCGCTGGGGTTCGCGGATGGCGGGCGAGAGAAAAATCATTAACTTCTCCGCCTGGCCTATTGAATTAGTCATCTGATTCCCGGCTGACTCGCTGGTAGTTGGTGCCTTCCTTGGCGCAGGGTTTGGCCGGGTGGCTATTTCCGGACTTGTCACTTTGATAGTGCTTACTCTCTGGTTGGACAGATTGAATTGGGTTTTGGTCTGAGCCCTGTCTGTAGCCATGGATGCCAATGGCCTATGGCTATGGCTATGGGTATGGCTGTGGCTATGGCTATGTCTATGGGTATGGGTATGGCTATGGGTATGGCTATGTCTATGGCTATGGCTAAGGATGCCTATGGCTATGGCTATGGCGAAGATCTTCATTTTCAATATCACGAGTGTAGCGTGTAGTTGCCATCTTCGGATTGGAGCCTATTAGCAAACTGATTTTTTCGCCAACAGATTAGCAGTCAGTTTGGTATCTTCAGCCCAGAAATCAGTCGCTCCCGTCAGTCAGCCTCCGCCTCAGCGGGGGGTCGGCCTCTTCCGCCTCCCAGGGCTCCACCCCCTCTTCCCAGTGTCCCTGAGGGATCGCTAACAAGATTTCTTACAAAAACAGGCCATTCAGCTATTTGGAAGATTTGAAACTTCGATGCTTAACCCTTTGGGACATTTGTAACCACTCGACACTGACTAACCTTCTTTCGAATGGGGATTTTCCAGAGCGGTAAGTCCAGCCAATTAGAATAGGATAGCCTGTCTGTCTATCTGTCTGTCTGTGTGCCTGCCTGCCTGCCTGCCTGCCTGCCTGCCTGCCTGCCTGCCTGCCTGCCTGCCTGCCTGCCTGCCTGCCTGCCTGCCTGCCTGCCTGCCTGCCTGCCTGCCTGCCTGCCTGTCTGTCTGTCTGTCTGTCTGTCTGTCTGCCTGTCTGTCTGTCTGCCTGTCTGTCTGTCTGTCTGTCTGTCTGTCTGCCTGTCTGTCTGTCTGTCTGTCTGTCTGCCTGTCTGTCTGTCTGTCTGTCTGTGTGTCTGTCTGTCTGTTTGTCTGTCTGCCTGTCTGTCTGTCTGTCTGCCTGTCTGTCTGTCTGTCTGTCTGTCTGTCTGCCTGTCTGTCTGTCTGTCTGTCTGTCTGTCTGCCTGTCTGTCTGTCTGTCTGTCTGTCTGTCTGTCTGCCTGTCTATCATAGCGTCGGCCCTGGGCTCACGGAGCCAGGGGTGATAAAAAAATTAATAACACGTTCATCAGCGTACGTACAGCGGTGGCCTAAAACTCAGGCTCCATCTAATCCCTTGCTGTAGATTTGGCGCCCCATGAAATAAAATGGCTGGCACCCCTGCAAGAGACCTGTAGCCATACATTCGAAAATCGCTACCTAGACAAATTTTATGAAGATCAGAGCGACGCATAGTGGGTGCGGGAAATTCCCAGGGAACAGAAGTCCGCTTGTTCCCCAAATGGGAATTCGGGGAGCGGGTCTGGGATCGCTGCTTCAGCGCAAAGGTCAGCAACCAGCAATTGGCCTGCAGTTTGCCCAGGCCTGGGAATTTCTGCTTTTTTCCCTGAAGCAGCAAAATTGGCCTGATGAATGACGGTGGGAGCGGGAGCGGAGAAATACCCAGAAGCTGCGATGCCGTTCGCGAGCTGCCGAGGCTGATTCCAATGCGAGAACTCGATTCCACGGTGTTGCGAGCTGTGGCGGCTGCGGCGATGGCGGCGGCTGCGGCAGCCCTGACCTCGGAGGCTTCCGTATCGAACGCTGCAGGACTGCAAAACTGAGACCGCCCAGTTCCTGAACTGCTGAACAATCTCCGGCACTGCCGATAGCTGACCTCGATGGCGGCTGAACCCCTGGAAGGTGAGAGAGAGAGACAGAGGTGTCGAATGATTTTTCTAGAACTTCGCTTTCCTGGCCGACATTTCTGGCTGCCTCTGCTTCACATTAGCCAGCAAATCTGGACTCTCTTCTCTCCCTTCCATCTCCGCTATTGTCCTTCTCCGCTCTCCCCCTATATCTCCGCTCTCCCCCTCATCTCCGCTCTCCCCCTCATCTCCACTCTCCCCCTCATCTCCACTCTCCCCCTCATCTCCACTCTCCGCCTCATCTCCACTCTCCGCCTCATCTCCACTCTCCGCCTCATCTCCACTCTCCCCCTCATCTCCACTCTCCGCCTCATCTCCGCTCTCCGCCTCATCTCCACTCTCCGCCTCATCTCCTCTCTACCTCCATCTCCGCTCAAAGGTACAACCAAAACAGTTAAAGCAGTGTATTTTCATTCCAAAGTTCCCTTCGCAACCCAGTGCGCATGGGAGAGCGCAGCCAGCTGGGGTACAGAATTAATCCAGCAATGGGGGCGGGCAGCTGCCGTGCCAAAGTCTCAATTAGCAAAACTACACGCCAAACAAGCCGGTGAGCTGCCTCCGCTGCTGAAATCGAAGGCTCTGTTTGCGCTGCCCTCCCCCTTGTGGCTCGCTAGACTGACCGCCAGGAGACTGGAAATGGGAGGAGAAGTTTGGGAAGACTCAAATAGCTTTGCTCAGGGATCCTTGATTCCGCCTGGCTTGCCGCCTGCCGATTGGAGCCAGACATGGCTGATCGTCGTCTGTCTGTCTGTCTGTCTGTCTGTGTGTCTATCTGTCTGTCTGTCTGTCTGTCTGTCTGTCTGTCTGTCTGTCTGTCTGTCTGTCTGTCTGTCTGTCTGTCTGTCTGTCTGTCTGTCTGTCTGTGTCTGTCTGTGTGTCTGTGTGTCTGTCTGTCTGTGTCTGTCTGTCTGTCTGTGTGTCTGTCTGTCTGTCTGTCTGTGTGTCTGTCTGTCTGTCTGTGTGTCTGTCTGTCTGTCTGTCTGTCTGTCTGTCTGTCTGTCTGTCTGTCTGTCGTTCTGTCTGTCTGTCGTTCTGTCTGTCTGTCTGTGTCTGTCTGTCTGTGTGTCTGTCTGTCTGTCTGTGTCTGTCTGTGTGTCTGTCTGTCTGTCTGTCTGTCTGTCTGTCTGTGTCTGTCTGTCTGTGTGTCTGTCTGTCTGTCTGTCTGTCTGTGTCTGTCTGTGTGTCTGTCTGTCTGTCTGTCTGTCTGTCTGTCATTCTGTCTGTCAGTCCGTCTTTGTTAATCTTTTCATTTAACCTCTCACCTCTGGCGCATTATCTCACAGCGGTTAAGCTCAAGCACCCCCTTCCAGCTTCCTAAGCCGTCTCACAGACAATCTTCGCTGCCGCAAGTCCCCCGGCCTTCATTCTCACTCGTTCGAAGCCGGTTGTCCCTCGAGACCTCAGCCTACTCAAAGAGCAGCCCCTGGGAACGGTCAGGAAGCAAATGCAGAAGTGTTTTGCCTTTCAACATTTGCTTCATGCTCCGATTGCTGCCTCCTGCCGGTTAAATCATGAGCTTCCACGAGCTTCTACTCAAACTCGGGGGGGGGGGGGGGCAGTCTGCTAGCGCCTCGCCCAGGCAGCAGTCTGTAGCGGAGTCCCCCGCAGCCCAGAGGTAATTAATTCCTGGCTGGGCCATAAAATCGGGGCTGGAGCGGACCAGCAGGAGGCGCTCCTGTATATCATCCTGAATCCGTCGCATCCACTATCACTCTCTGACCCGGCAGTCCGGGAAACCAGCTCGATGTCGCCGCCTCCGTCTCTGCTCTCTCCCAATATCCCCAAGGCGGCGGGCGGCACCCGGTCCCTGCCGGGCTCCTCCGATGCGAAGCGATGCAGCTTAACGCGTCCTGACAGGTTAATAATCTTGCCCGAGCCCGGCTGACGGCAGGGACACCAAGAACCAAAATCTGGATTGACAACTCTATAAGGCTAGTTTTACTTCAATTCAACAGAAATTATATATTTCACATGCAACACACATTCGACATAAAATGAATACTGTAAAGTTTTTCATGCTTGAAGCTGACGGTAGAATGAGCAGATTGGCTGTATACGAGAATTTCGGGGGGGGGGAATTGACACACTCCAGAATCTCAGTTCAAGGTCTCCTTGGTCTCGGGAATCCCTACATCCTCTCCCTTACCCCACCCGTCCCCTGATCCGCTGCATTCTCCTACTCATCCTCTGCGGCGTCTTTGGCCATAGAGCTCAGGCCCCAACACCAGTTCCCCGTCCTGGCAAAATCGTATTGATCCCTGGGAGAGTCGGTTCGACCCGTGCCCGCGCTCGCCTTGTTGACGCTTGACGCCGGGCCCGGGGGGCGTTTAGTGTGACAGTTTAGGCCGATGGGGTAATGCAATCACAGGACTTGGCCGGCCACTGCAAACCACTGAGTCTGGCCGTCATAATGAATAAAATCTGGCCACTTCGAAAGGTCTCAGCACTGATTGGCGGTGTCATTTTAACGATCTGGGGAAGGAGAGCGGGTTCCACTCTAACTTCGGCGGTGGCACCGATTTGAATTCTGATTCGCTGTGTCAGCGAAATCAAAGTAATTTTCGATACATATCGTCGTTAACCCCCAACCCCCAAGACACAGCGAGTGTACATGCCTGACGATTAGAAAGTCAGGGCCACAGCTGTACACCCCCTGTGCTCAGGAGTCAGTGGAATGGGTAGAGTTGCCATCTCTGCACTCTCTCTCTCTCTCTCTCTCTTTCTCTAGCTTTCTTGCTTAGCAGTAGTAAAATAAATGATCATCTTGCCCCAAAGCAATTTATAGTGAACACACCGAAGAGAGAGAGAGGGGGAGAGAGAGAGAGAGAGAGAGAGATCTGCTCATGATGCACTCTCTGCTGCATTGGAAATCGAAAGAAGCCACTTTCACGGCGGCTATTCGCTATCCACTCAGGGGGGGTCATTATTTTGACTACTGTGGGGTATTGCTTGCACTTGAAGATAGCACTCACTGCCTTCCTGTGCCAGTAGTGTTACTACACTAGAAAAATCCCGCTTTGTAACCAACCCGCTCCGCTAAGAGAACTACCCTACCCGTCAATCTCTCTATCAAAGCTAACCTGTCGCTCAGGCGGGAATGGAATATCCCGGGTTTATTCTACTCTCGGCTATTAAAAGCGATAACTGATTGCAAACTGGGATAAACATTCGCTGCTCCAGGGAAGAAGATAGCCAAACAAAACCCAGATTGCAATGCTGTGTGTTTTAGCAGCTTTTCAATCTAGAAACCTTACTACTGGCAGTCCAGTTGTTCCGCTACAGAAGTCCCGGCGCAGGACCAAAGTCACTCAAATTTTTATGCTTCGCCTGCCAAGGTGCTCGTTCATTGGCCAGTCCTCAAAGCGCTGGGCTGTGTCTGCATGCTCTGAGGCAGGACTGCTATAAAGTGAGGCTTGGAAATTCTTTAGCAGCCATTTCACCCTACCAGACTGTCTCCTATTGACTAACTAGTGAGTTTACCGTCTCGATCAGTCATGGTGGTCGCTGGTTCGAATCGGCGCAAGTCGCCAACTCAACCCATGGTTGAGCTGAAGATTTCCGACGTGTCTCTGTTTACCGGTGAGCAAATGCCCGCCTGAAGACTCTCTGTTTCTGCTATGCGCATGCACCAGCCAGGGGCATCGGTTTAACGGCTTACATCGAACTGCCAACTGCATTTCCTGGCATTTACTTCTAAGAAAACCCCTGGTGGGAAAACGTTAACAGCTGCGAATGGATTTCCTTTATCCGCTATCTGTGTGTGTCTCTGCTTCATCACTTAATCTCCAGCTTCCTCAGTTTGATGCAATCTATGAGAGAGAAAGTTAAAACCCATTTGGAAATTTTGGTGGCAAATCTGCTTTTGGATTCTGCTCCTGGTCAATTATGGAGGTTGTTTTCATAAAAACAGGCTTTCTCAGAAACAGGCCACTAATTACAAGGCTTTCTTAGAAACATATCACTGATTACACAGGATTTCTTAGAAACATATCACTGATTACACAGGCTTTCTTAGAAACAGGCCACTGATTACACAGGCTTTCTTAGAAACAGGCCACTGATTACACAGGCTTTCTTAGAAACAGGCCACTGATTACACAGGCTTTCTTAGAAACAGGCCACTGATTACACAGGCTTTCTAAGAAACAGGCCACTGATTACACAGGCTTTCTTAGAAACAGGCCACTGATTACACAGGATTTCTTAGAAACAGGCCACTGATTACACAGGCTTTCTTAGAAACAGGCCACTGATTACACAGGCTTTCTTAGCATTAGATCACTGATTACTATACAGAATGTCTCAGAAATAGGGCACTGATTATTACATAGGCTTTCTTAGAAATAAAGCACTGAATACACGGGCTTTCCTTGAAATAGGGCACTGATCGAACGGATTTTCTAAGAAAGAAGTCCCTGATTTCACAGTATTTCTTAGAAACTGGTCATTGATGACAAAAACTTTATCAGAATTGGTCACTGTTCAGTGCTCACCTCAGACTCACTCAGAAATTATCTGTAACTTGTTGCACAGCATCTTAGAAATCTGTCACACCTCAGACAGACTCACGTTAACTCACTGCGTTAAGTCTGTAGTTGAATATCAGTGGCCACTTGTAACTACAAATCAGTAACATATTGGAAATCCCTTAGCCTGGTCCCGGCAGTCAGCCAGGCTCTCGAACGGACAGGTGATGAAGAGTTTCCATGTGGGCATCAGCAAATCCAAGGTCCCAAGTCTCTTCACCTTCGTGATGGGATTCTCACACTGCTCCGATGCCTGAGCACATGGTCTGGGATTCAACAGAAGACAATCGCGTTTTGCGCTTGAGTAACTACTTGAGTAAACCCCTGGAGAGGGTCAGGATATTGGCACTGGCAGCTTACCTAAGCCCATGTCACCAGGGGGACCGTAGACCAGTGGTCTGGCGCGGCGCTCTGCTGGGCCAGCGGCCCAGGCTCGATTCCCAGTACAGTCGCATTAATTTGGGGCTCAACTGGAATCTCGGCTTGGCTCTGATCGTGCAATTAACGGCCTTAAAGGCCAACCCCAAGGCGCAGTGAAGTGTACATGCCTAACGATAAATAAAGTTAGGGCCGCTGTACACTCCTGTGTGAGTGTGTGCCTGTGCGTATGACTGCGTACGTATCCGCGCGCTTGTGTGCCTGCTCAGGGGAGTCGGCGGAATGGGCAGCAATGCCTCTCGCCGGTTGTGTGCCTATGTCGCCTAAAGTGCGCAAGGGTGCACACAGCCCCTGCCGCTAATAGCAGCCTGTCTGCCGTTTTCAAGGCGTAGGAACGCTCACACAGGGTGTACAGCGGTCCTGACTTTCTAACTGTCCGGCATGTACATCTCTGCTCCTTGCGGGTTGGCCCTCAAGGGCGTGAGCTGCGTAACAAGCTCCAGACTGCAAAGATTTTGTAAAAAATTGATGTGGCCACGCAGGGGTTCGAACCCGGGGTCTGCGGCCCTAGACCCGTGCGCCTTACTGCAAAATTGAGTTAATTTGCGATCAGCAAGTGGGTCAAAACCAGGAGTGACCTTTAGTGCAAGGACCACTAGGAACACTTCGTTATATCCAGTCTAGTAGTCCTTGCTTTAGTGTCAGCCCCATTAAAACCTGATCCCTCGAGGCAAGAGTCTCTCGTTGAGGTATTAGTTAGTTCTTTGTAAAAGCTACAAAATCGGGAAAATCTACTTTTGCATGGATTCTTCTTCCAACTCATTTCTACTCGCAAAGAAATTCAGACTACAGAATAAATTATTTATCAGAATTTCCTGCCAAAATTGTCAAAATCGAATGATAATAATGCTGCTGATGATGACGACGGTGATGATGATGATGAAGACGGTGATGATGATGATGATGATGATGATGATGATGATGGAGATGATGATGATGATGATGATGATGATGATGATGATGACGGTGATGATGATGATGATGATGATGATGATGATGATGATAATGATGATGATGGAGATGACGATGATGATGATGATGATGATGATGATGATGATGATGACGGTGATGATGATGATGATGATGATGATGATGATGATGATAATGATGATGATGGAGATGACGATGATGATGATGATGATGATGATGATGGAGATGATGATGATGATGATGATGATGGAGATGATGATGATGATGATGATGATGATGATGATGATGATGATGATGATGATGATGATGACGGTGATGATGATGATGATGATGATGATGATGATGATGACGGTGATGATGATGATGATGATGATGACGGTGATGATGATGATGATGATGATGATGATGATGACGGTGATGATGATGATGATGATGATGATAATGATGACGGTGATGATGATGATGATGATGACGGTGATGATGATGATGATGACGGTGATGATGATGATGATGATGATGATAATGATGATGATGATGATGACGGTGATGATGATGATGATGATGACGGTGATGATGATGATGATGATGATGATTATGATTATGATAGAGATGGAAATGGTGGTGATCGTGATACTGATGATGATAATATGTTCGTAATAATAATGGCGAAGATTAATTGACAAATCTACTATTACCCTGATAATTAAGATCAGGCTTGATTTTTGCCAAGATGCGTCGGAGGCAGTGCGCTCGACAAAGCTCCAGCATGCTTGGTGCGCATTCTAAGAGCCAATTGCGACTGCACTCGAGCGGCACTCCGCACGGACACAGTCTGACCTTATCTTCCCGATTATGCCGGGATTGTAAATCTCTAATATCTCTGGGACTCTCCCCAGCGGGTGATAGATCCCCAGCCTGAAGCCCCTAACCCTCTGATTTATACCGCTGGGGCCCTGGCGTGCTGGACAGCGGAGTCGAGAGGTGCAAAGAGTAATTCCTCCCAACACATGTTGCTATGTCCCGCACGGTTCGAATCTTGGGAAGAAAGCAAGGAGGAAAATTTGGCTCCCTTTGAAGTGATCCCTTTGATAAGGTAGGCCTGCTATATTCAATACAGGTCAAGGATTTGACAGATACGGTGGACTATGTATTACTTACAGTAGGTTGTTCAGCAAACTATTGACTGAATTAAGTTAAGAGATTAATAATAGACATAATGGACTTAGAACACTCAATGAGATATTGCTAGTCACACAAACCAGTGAACGAATATGATATTGGTAATGGTGAGTGTAAGTCACAGTGAATGTAGGTCAAAGTGAGTGTAGGTCACAGTGATAGTAGGTCAGTGATAGTAGGTCACAGTGAGTGTAGGTCACAGTTAGTGTAGGTCACAGTGAGTGTAGGTCACAGTGAGTGTAGGTCACAGTGAGTGTAGGTCAGTGATAGTAGGTCACAGTGATAGTAGGTCAGTGATAGTAGGTCACAGTGAGTGTAGGTCACAGTGAGTGTAGGTCATAGTGATAGTAGGTCAAAGTGAGTGTAGGTCACAGTGATAGTAGGTCAAAGTGAGTGTAGGTCACAGTGAGTGTAGGTCAGTGATAGTAGGTCACAGTGATAGTAGGTCAGTGATAGTAGGTCACAGTGAGTGTAGGTCACATTGATAGTAGGTCACAGTGATAGTAGGTCCCAGTGAGTGTAGGTCACAGTGAGTGTAGGTCACAGTGAGTGTAGGTCACAGTGAATGTAGGTCAAAATGAGTGTATGTCACAGTGATAGTAGGTCAGTGATAGTAGGTCACAGTGAGTGTAGGTCACAGTGAGTGTAGGTCACAGTGAGTGTAGGTCACAGTGAGTGTAGGTCAGTGATAGTAGGTCACAGTGATAGTAGGTCAGTGATAGTAGGTCACAGTGAGTGTAGGTCACAGTGAGTGTAGGTCATAGTGATAGTAGGTCATAGTGATAGTAGGTCAAAGTGAGTGTAGGTCACAGTGATAGTAGGTCACAGTGAGTGTAGGTCACAGTGATAGTAGGTCACAGTGATAGTAGGTCATAGTGATAGTAGGTCAAAGTGAGTGTAGGTCACAGTGATAGTAGGTCACAGTGTTAGTAGGTCACAGTGATAGTAGGTCACAGTGATAGTAGGTCAGTGATAGTAGGTCACAGTGAGTGTAGGTCACAGTGAGTGTAGGTCACAGTGATAGTAGGTCAGTGATAGTAGGTCACAGTGATAGTAGGTCAGTGATAGTAGGTCACAGTGATAGTAGGTCACAGTGATAGTAGGTCAGTGATAGTAGGTCACAGTGATAGTAGGTCACAGTGAGTGTAGGTCACAGTGAGTGTAGGTCACAGTGATAGTAGGTCACAGTGATAGTAGGTCAGTGATAGTAGGTCACAGTGAGTGTAGGTCACAGTGAGTGTAAGTCACAGTGAGTGTAAGTCACAGTGAGTGTAGGTCACAGTTAGTGTAGGTCACAGTGAGTGTAGGTCACAGTGAGTGTAAGTCACAGTTAGTGTAAGTCACAGTTAGTGTAAGTCACAGTTAGTGTAGGTTACAGTTAGTGTAGGTCACAGTTAGTGTAGGTCACAGTTAGTGTAAGTCACAGTTAGTGTAAGTCACAGTGAGTGTAGGTCACAGTTAGTGTAGGTCACAGTGAGTGTAGGTCACAGTTAGTGTAAGTCACAGTGAGTGTAAGTCACAGTTAGTGTAGGTTACAGTTAGTGTAGGTCACAGTGAGTGTAGGTCACAGTGAGTGTAGGTCACAGTTAGTGTAAGTCACAGTGATAGTAGGTCACAGTGAGTGTAGGTCACAGTGATAGTAGGTCACAGTGAGTGTAGGTCACAGTGAGTGTAAGTCACAGTTAGTGTAAGTCACAGTTAGTGTAAGTCACAGTTAGTGTAGGTTACAGTTAGTGTAGGTCACAGTTAGTGTAGGTCACAGTGAGTGTAGGTCACAGTTAGTGTAAGTCACAGTGAGTGTAGGTCACAGTTAGTGTAGGTCACAGTGAGTGTAGGTCACAGTTAGTGTAAGTCACAGTGAGTGTAAGTCACAGTTAGTGTAGGTTACAGTTAGTGTAGGTCACAGTGAGTGTAGGTCACAGTGAGTGTAGGTCACAGTTAGTGTAAGTCACAGTGATAGTAGGTCACAGTGAGTGTAGGTCACAGTGATAGTAGGTCACAGTGATAGTAAGTCACAGTGAGTGTAGGTTACAGTGAGTGTAGGTCACAGTGAGTGTAGGTCACAGTGAGTGTAGGTCACAGTGAGTGTAGGTCACAGTGAGTGTAGGTCACAGTGAGTGCAGGTCAGAAAAAATGGATACTGAAGTCAATATCAGAGGCAGCATTCATTCATTAGTGTAAAATATGCTCAAATTAGCTGAAAAAATCACCCCAACCATCAAAATGATTAAACTACGTCAAGTTAAAGAAGACAGCCTGGAGCAGTGAGTAGACCCGGCAGGTTAAATGGCACTTGAAGGGCTTGCAGCATCTGATTAGAGAAGACTGCTTGAGTAAAGCCGGTAACTTCTCAAGCCCTTAGCGATTGTAAGCCCTCAGCCAATCGGACTGAGGTTGGTCAGTGTTCTTCAAGCTGCTCAGAAGGCGTAGGGGTTGAGCAAGGATCGAATGAATTGAATTGCTTGGGTGAGCAACCACATTGGCTCTGCTGCGTTGAAAAATGCTTCTAAAAGCAACTGCAAGCGGCTGGCTGTTGTCAGCGCTAAAAGACAGTAGGGGACAGGAGGCGATTATGCTGGTGGCCTTTGACAGCTGAAGTGCTGCTTAGCTGCAACAAACACCCAGCACTCACTTCGCTGTGAAGCATTGATTCGGGTATGCGGCGAATTACCAAACACCGCCTGTCGGCGCTCGTTGCCATGGTAACACTATTACTTGCCGGCTTCAGCGTCGCGGCTCAAGAGTCGCAGGGTGAAACTTCGAGATCTGCTTTGGCTACGACCGCCAGTCCCGGGGTTCGAGCTCGGTACCTCATTGCGGTTGAGGTGGATTATATTACTGGTGAGACTAAATCTATTGGTAGTGAGACTAGACTAGTGGGACTAGCTCGTATATCAAATATTAGTGCGACTAGATCAGAGATCAGTGAGACTAGATCAGAGATTAGCGATACTAGATCAGAGATTAGCGATACTAAATCAGAGATTAGCGATACTAGATCAGAGATTAGCAATACTAAATCAGAGATTAGCGATACTAGATCAGAGATTAGCAATACTAAATCAGAGATTAGCGATACTAGATCAGAGATTAGCAATACTAGATCAGAGATTAGCGATACTAAATCAAAGATTAGCGATACTAGATCAGAGATTAGCGATACTAGATCAGAGATTAGCGATACTAGATCAGAGATCAGTGAGATTAGATCAGAGACTAGTGACACTAGATCAGAGATCAGTGAGACTAGATCAGAGTTTAGCGATACTAGATCAGAGATTAGCGATACTAGATCAGAGATTAGCGATAATAGATCAGAGATCAGTGAGACTAGATCCGAGTCAGTGAGACTAGATCGGAGATCGGAGGGCAGGGAGACTAGATATATAGGTAGTGAGACTGGAAATGTAATTGGATCTGAGTTGCTTTATTCTAGTTTTCAAGGTCTTCAATATTTTGTTTTAATTAAAGTTAGCATCCTGTTATTAAGGAAAGTCAGAGCTTCCTGAAAGTACCTGGGATTCCTCGATTCCCCGGAGATTGAAACCGCTTGCCGAATTGAATGCGAAAAATTGAAAATCCGATCCAGTCCAGAATACGCTGATGAATTATGCAACTCTGTCTCCTATTCTTAAGGGCGGGTGCGCAGTTCAGTCAGTTTGCGCCTCCTTTGCTGCAGCCTTTGGCTGAGGCCTGTTTCCCTGTTGAGTGTCCACTCCCAGTTCAATTAAAGAGAGAGGCCGCAACTCTTTCCACTGTGTTCTTTGCTCTGCTTTTAACATTTGCAATGCTTCTCGCTTCATTTTTACTCTCCATCTCTCTTCCCGTCTCTCTGGGGCCTGCTCAGATAGATAGAGAGATAGATAGATAGATAGATAGATAGATAGATAGATAGATAGATAGATAGATAGATAGATAGATAGATAGATAGATAGATAGATAGATAGATAGATAGATAGATAGATAGATATTGCTTGTCCAACTGACTATGATGTCTCAGCGCGTTGGAGCGTTTAAGAGAGAAGAGATGATGAGGCCGAGAGGCTGTGTAGCCCGTCTGGCTCTCATCTTGTCAAATTGCGGGTTCGAATTCCGTGCTTCTCTTCCCCACCTGGCACAGTGCACGCTGGACTCTGAGGCAATGCTGGATGAAGGTGCAGTTTGATGAAGAGGGAACAGACTGGTGGGAGCACGGGCGGAGCAGATCTCAATCGATTGATTATGTTTTGCAGTGTAGAAACTTTACCGAATATTTGCTGGAATCGGCTCCTCGCGTGGCCCTCCTTTCCCACGCTCGATTCCCCAAACTGGGGGTTTTCTCGAGCGACTTCAATTACCTGGGAGTCCAGGTGCGATAAAAGGAGTGAGGTGGGGTATCTGATAAACAAGGTGCGATAAAGAGGAGTGAGAAGGGGTGTCTGATGAACAAGGTGCGATAAAGAGGAGTGAGGTGGGTGTCTGATAAACAAGGTGTGATAAAGAGGGTGGGGTGGGTGTCTGATGAACAAGGTGCGATAAAGAGGAGTGAGGTGGGTATCTGATAAACAAGGTGCGATAAAGAGGAGTGAGGTGGGTATCTGATGAACAAGGTGCGATAAAGAGGAGTGAGGTGGGTGTCTGATAAACAAGGTGCGATAAAGAGGAGTGAGGTGGGTGTCTGATAAACAAGGTGCGATGTGGACGATGCAAGTGGCTCCCGAGGGAGGCATCCCTACCGAGGGAACTCATTGCCTTGAGAATGTGCTCGGCCCCCTGACTCCTCGAGCTGCGGCTTCACATCTTAAATCCATGGAATTTATTGACGCAGATTAATTGGATCAACGGGACAGAACTACAAAGGCTAGTCTAAGTCCGTTAATCCGGTTACTTCAGCGGCACGAGCTGCTGTGCTCAAACGAAGAAGGCTTCCCTCTACTCTAGTAACAAAGATGCAGCTGCCCAGCCAGCTTCCTGCCGTCCGGTCGGGGACGCACAGACAGCAGACGAAACTCAGCTCAGCTGCAACTTCTATGGGATTCGGAGTCCATTTGTCCGAGGGTCGAATTTTGCATTCGAAGCACGTGTGCCGCTAATTTCCGTGAAACCTTCGGCGTCAAGAACTGGACCTACGGATCTGTCCGGTAATGAGCAGATCTCAGAATTTTCTCAGGAACAGACAAAAATCAAACTGTTTCTAATTTCTTGTCTTGAATGATGTCAATTTCTAAGAAAAAATATTTTGGTTTTCCAGAAAATGAACACATTTCTCCATCTGGAAACATTAAAAAATTATCACGTCTTTCGAGTTCTTAGAAGCAGCTAAATCCATTTCTTTCTACTTTCCTCGAACCACCGAAACCACAAAGTTTCCATTTCTAAGAAACGACTAAACTACATCCAATGTTTTTTTCTATTTCTTAGAAACAGCTACAATACTTTCACCGTTTTCCATTTCTAAGAAACAGCTAAACTACATTTACCGTTTTCCATTTCTAAGAAACAGCTAAACAAAATTTACTGTTTTTCATTTCTAAGAAACAGCTAAACTATATTCAGTGTTTTCCATTTCTAAGAAACAGCTAAACTATATTCAATGTTTTCAATTTCCAAGAAACAGCTACACTAAATTCAATGTTTACAATTTCTAAGAAACAGCTAAACAAAATTTACTGTTTTCCATTTCTAAGAAACAGCAAAACTATATTCAATGTTTTCCATTTCTAAGAAACAGCTTAACTATATTCAATGTTTTCCATTTCTAAGAAACAGCTAAACTATATTCAATGTTTTCAATTTCCAAGAAACAGCTACACTAAATTCAATGTTTACAATTTACAAGAAGCAGCTAGATACCGTAAAAAATTAAAACCCTTTCCAAGAAACAGCCGGTCCACGATCTATTTTCTAAGAAAGCTTCAAATCTCCAGAGATCAGTTTCCAAGAAATGGCCAGGAAGTTTGCCAGTTTTAATCTCTAAAATTGGTCCGATTTTTGTAAAACTGATCAGATTTGTTTAAAGAAACACAAAACGTCAAGCTAGCTCATTAATAATTAGTAAGCAATCGTGTCAAGACTGCCTGTTACACCCGAGTGCCCCCTTGGCTTATAAGGACCGCGGAGCACCTGGGACTGCTCTCCCGAGAACTAATTTGTGGCTAACTAAGATTCTCTCAGCCTCTTTCTTCATCACACTGCAGGCACAGTGGGTGAACATCTTGGCTTCTAAGCTTGCCGTTCAACTTCTTCATAATCCTTGTTTTTTGCCCGAAATCGTCCAGCTAGCTACGAGCTAAGCCTTAAAAAAATCAAGCTGGGCGCGCTTTTTTGTTATTTTCTTCTGTTAGTTAATCAACTTCTGGATTAGTCTCTGCCAGCGGATAGAGGCCGCGGTTTCGGGTTAACTGCTGGATTAACGGCCTGATTCAGGACAGGCAGCAACAGCAGAAGCAATCATGTATCAGGGTGTTGCTTTCGAGTCTGTTGCTTTTGCACTTCAAGCAGGGGAATGCATTGCCCAGCTGTCCGAGACAGGCGCTGATGGAATGCCGTGCGTTTAAATTCAGCATTGGAGTCAATTTGCTCTCTTGGCCGCAGTCTTACATTGCGGTATTCACATAAAGAATTATAAACCTATGCGATGCCTCTGTAGGTTAAATACCCGGATGAGCTGGGTACTCTGTAGGTTAAATACCCGAATGAGCTGGGTACTCTGTAGGTTAAATACCCGAATGAGCTGGGTACTCTGTAGATTAAATACCCGAATGAGCTGGGTACTCTGTAGGTTAAATACCCGAATGAGCTGGGTACTCTGTAGGTTAAATACCCGAATGAGCTGGGTACTCTGTAGATTAAATACCCGAATGAGCTGGGTACTCTGTAGGTTAAATACCCGAATGAGCTGGGTACTCTGTAGATTAAATACCCGAATGAGCTGGGTACTCTGTAGGTTAAATACCCGAATGAGCTGGGTACTCTGTAGGTTAAATACCCGAATGAGCTGGGTACTCTGTAGGTTAAATACCCGAATGAGCTGGGTACTCTGTAGGTTAAATACCCGAATGAGCTGGGTACTCTGTAGGTTAAATACCCGAATGAGCTGGGTACTCTGTAGGTTAAATACCCGAATGAGCTGGGTACTCTGTAGGTTAAATACCCGAATGAGCTGGGTACTCTGTAGGTTAAATACCCGAATGAGCTGGGTACTCTGTAGGTTAAATACCCGAATGAGCTGGGTACTCTAAGGTACAAGTGAGTCCCTCGTGAGTAACATTGACACACGGGTTTCATAATAACAACGTATTATGTAAAACTGGTTTGACTTTAAGCTTCTTTAGGCTGCTAGCTAATCTAAGAGCACGATATGCTTATCATACTACTACTCAACAGCTTCTGAGTAGAAAAGTAGGACTATAAACAGTTTTCATGTTTTAGTAGCTAACTTTTGGAGAAGCTAATGAAATAAAAATGACAAAAAATGATTTGAATTATTTTCATAGCTCAATTTTGACAGTCAAAAGCATCTAAACAAATATTAATTTGCTTAGATTACAATATTATACATTGATCTCGCTCAGGAAAATGGATTGGTGGAAATAAATTACCATGCAAAAGCTCAAAATGCTGAGCTGCTGTGAGCAGCCAATCCCATGCCGAGCAGCCCCTGGTCTGCAGAATAAGAAGAACTCCATCGCTGCTTCCGGCTCCCGGCGCTCTCTTATTTGAGGACAAAAAGGGAGTTGAGTCGGGATAAACTTATCTGCTAGAGAATGCAGGACCAAGGCCAGTACCACCACACCGAGCCGAATGGCGGAAGCCCCGACAGTCAGTTTGTTCACATCTTCTGGAGCCTCTACAGGGGTGAGAGCTGAGGGCAGATCATGGAAGCAGCTCTGCGGGATAGCTTTGAAGTCTTTGTTAATATTTTCTGTCATTCTCCAATTATTTTATACGAGTACAATATCGCATCTTCTCTGTGCAAAACCTGATACTAGATGCATGATTGAAAATCCCCAAACTGCAGTGAGAGCTATCTCCATTTTTGGCAGAAAATTTTTGCTTTGAGATTCAAAATCTCGTCTTTATTATTTGAAATCTCATCCTTATTATTCAAAATCTCACCCTTATTATTCAAAATCTCATCCTTATGACTCAAAATCTCATCCTTATTATTATTCAAAATCTCACACTTATTATTCAAAATCTCATCCTTATTATTCAAAATCTCACACTTATTATTCAAAATCTCATCCTTATTATTCAAAATCTCATCCTTATTATTCAAAATCTCACACTTATGATTCAAAATCTCAACAGATTGGCCACAAAGTCTCATAAACCTTACGCCCAGCCAATGAACTACAGCTATTAAAATATGCTTTCACAAGTTCGAACATCTGTGCCACAACTGACACAGGTGGAGAATTAAAGAAGTCCGTAAATACCACTCGCCATCATTTTTATTCCTTGCGCAGCCTCCGAGCCGGAAGTCGTGTACCCAATCCACAACAGCATCAAGATCGGCGAGGGCAAGACGCTCATAGTGAAGTGCCGAGCCAGGGGTAAGCCGAACCCCAAGATCGTGTGGAGCCGGGGCGGCCGCAACCTCGTCATGAAGGAGAACGTGAACGTGCAGCAGGAGGAGCACGCCGATCAGGAATCCCAGTGAGTCCTCCGTGACTGTCAGTATGAATTCATCAGAGCTTGCTTGATCGGAACAGGGGGGCTGTGGCCTAGTGGTTAGAGCGTCCCACTCACGACTGGAAGGTTGGGGGTTCGATTCTGGACCCACTCGAACAGTTTGTGTCCTTGAGCAAGACACTTCTTGACTCAGCTGCAGGGGCTCCGTGCATCCGAATGCAGCGAGGAGGCGTTGCCGCCCCTCCCGCTAACCCCTGGCAACCACAGGTAGCTGGTGCTGCGGTGTCGCGCAGGGAGATCCGGTGGTGCCGGTGTCCAGGAGGTGGATGGTCGCTCGCCCGGTAGCCCATAGGTAGCGGACGAGCTAGCAGAGATTCTCGGACCTAAAAGCGTCGGAGAGATCCGGGTTTAGGCCGAGGTAGGTGAGCCTGACCTGAGTAAAGGCGGGGCATTCACAGATGAAGTGCTCCGCATTCTCGACACCGGAGAGGCAGAAGGGTCATTCCTCACTGCGGATTTTTCCCTGGAGGTGGCGATGACTGGCAAAACAGCCATGACCCGAGAGGGCCATGGTCACCGCCCTGATGTCCCTGCAGGGCGGGAGAAAGACACTTAACATTGCTTCAGTTCACCCAGCTGTAAAATGGGAACGTAATTGAGAATGTTTGTGGCGAACCCCCAGTCCTTAGACTGAACAGCCGTACGCAGCCTTCAGATGAGCCGGTGCAATAGCTGATAGAACCAATTATTATTATAATTATTATCAGAACTTAAAACTCAGAACAGTGCTTAACAACAAGAGATTTGAGAAACACCTTTGTTTTAATTATTCAATTTAAGTTTCCTTTTTAAAGAAACTTTTAGAAAAATGAGTCAGTCTTCTTAAGAGTACTGTATACGGTGCTCAATTTCAGGAACTGAAAATTTAATTATCGAGTTTTATTATAAATTTTGATAAATGCTTCCTACTGTGCTTTCTGATCTCAGTTGACAGACCATATAAAAATTTTAGGAATATCAGCAGCCGTAATAAGGTTACGATGCAGAATGCATTGACTTATCGCATTGCAATAGCTGGCCAGACATTCTATTTGAGAAGTCTCTAAGCAGCAAGTTAAAAAGCAGAGCTACCTGTCAAAGTGCTTTGCACTTATCCACGTGTGGCCCACTGTATCAGCACTGACAGCTCAGAGCAAATGAAGCGAATCCTCTTCCACAAATCGAAACGGTTTTCTGAATTTCCTTTAGCTACCGCTTCTCACTTTCATTCCCCCCTCTCTCTCCTTTATCGCTGAGTCTGCTTGTGTCCCAGCAGTTTCCGCACTGAGTAGCTATCGATGCTTTTGCAAAATTCTTTTGCGCGTTTCAAGCATGTGAACTGCTTCCCCTCGCTCTGTTTTTACCTTGCATTCCCCCTCTCTGTCCCTCTACGTCCTGTGTGTGCCTTGCGGAGAGCTGCGGATTCCCAGAAATAAGTTCCTCCTTGCTGCTCCTGCTGCCGCGTGTGCAGGTTGGAGACACTGCTGCTGCCTCTGTTTAATTCTGATAGCCGATTCTTTGCTGAGTGAATAATTAGGTCTCTCCGTGAGATAGGAACGGGGAATAGGCAGTTTGTAAGAAAGTGATGAGACGGAGACTGGGATGGAGAGACAGAGAGAGAGAGAGAGAGAGAGAGAGAGAGAGAGAGAGAGAGAGAGAGAGAGAGAGAGAGAGAGAGAGACAGAGAGGGAGAGAGAGAGACAGAGAGAGAGAGAGAGAGAGAGAGAGAGAGAGAGAGAGAGAGAGAGAGAGAGAGAGAGAGAGAGAGAGAGAGAGAGAGAGAGAGAGAGAGAGAGAGGGAGAGAGAGAGAGAGAGAGAGAGAGAGAGAGAGAGAGAGAGAGAGAGAGACAGAGAGGGAGAGAGAGAGAGAGAGAGAGAGAGAGAGAGAGAGAGAGAGAGAGAGAGAGAGAGGAGGGCGCCTCCAATCTCAGGCACTGACGGTGAAAAGGACTGAAATAAGTCAATTTTATTTGAGCAGCCGATATTTCGAAATTAAATTTCTTCGTCAGGGCTGTAGGCGAGTGGCGAATTGCCGTCAATATATAAAGGCGATATCGCCAGGGAGAGACGATCACTAAATGGGTGTGCTCAAGCACTTAAAACAGTATGCATGGTCAGTACAATAAAACGAGTCTGAGACTATGAGAAAAGAAAGAAAAGAAAAGAAAGAGGGAGAGGAGAGAGAGAGAGAGAGAGAGAGAGAGAGAGAGAGAGAGAGAGAGAGAGAGAGAGAGGGAGAGGGAGAGACTGAGATGGAGAGGGAGAGAGAGAGACTGAGATGGAGAGGGAGAGAGAGAGACAGAGAGGGAGAGAGAGAGAGACAGAGAGGGAGAGGGAGAGAGAGAGACTGAGATGGAGAGGGAGAGAGAGAGACAGAGAGGGAGAGGGAGAGAGAGAGACAGAGAGGGAGAGAGAGAGACAGAGAGGGAGAGAGAGAGAGAGACTGAGATGGAGAGGAAGAGAGAGAGACTGAGATGGAGAGGGAGAGAGAGAGACAGAGAGGGAGAGAGAGAGACAGAGAGGGAGAGAGAGAGAGAGACTGAGATGGAGAGGAAGAGAGAGAGACTGAGATGGAGAGGGAGAGAGAGAGACAGAGAGGGAGAGAGAGAGAGACAGAGAGGGAGAGGGAGAGAGAGAGACAGAGAGGGAGAGGGAGAGAGAGAGACAGAGAGGGAGAGAGAGAGAGACTGAGATGGAGAGGAAGAGAGAGAGACTGAGATGGAGAGGGAGAGAGAGACAGAGAGGGAGAGAGAGAGAGACAGAGAGGGAGAGGGAGAGAGAGAGACTGAGATGGAGAGGGAGAGAGAGAGACTGAGATGGAGAGGGAGAGAGAGAGACAGAGAGGGAGAGGGAGAGAGAGAGACAGAGAGGGAGAGGGAGAGAGAGAGACAGAGAGGGAGAGAGAGAGAGAGAGAGAGAGACAGAGAGGGAGAGGGAGAGAGAGACTGAGATGGAGAGGGAGAGAGAGGGCAAAAATGAATATAATTATTGTGAGAAGCCGACAAATAAATATAAGCGAAAAGTGGGGGGAGAGATCGCGCATGTGCATACGTATGTACATCAACTATGAGTCAAGACTCTAAATTCCAAAACCGGTTGGCTAAAGCGAGATAGCGAGAGAGAGAGGGAGAGAGAGATGGAGAGGGAGAGAGGGAGAGAGAGAGAGAGAGAGAGAGAGAGAGAGAGAGAGAGAGAGAGAGAGAGAGAGAGAGAGAGAGAGAGAGAGAGAGAGAGAGAGAGAGAGAGAGAGAGAGAGAGAGAGAGAGACAGAGATAGAGAGAGAGAGAGGGGGGGAGAGAGAGATAGAGAGGGAGAGAGGGAGAGGGAGAGAGAGAGAGAGAGAGAGAGAGAGAGAGAGAGAGAGAGAGAGAGAGAGAGGGGGGGGAGAGAGAGAGGGAGAGAGGGAGAGGGAGCGACAAAGAGGGTGAGGGAGAGACAGAGAGGGTGAGGGAGAGACAGAGAGGGAGACAGACACGGGAGGGAGGCGGGGAGGCAGGTGGCAGAGACAGCAGAGTATGGCAGAACCATACGCTCGTACGCGGACTGGACAGCAGAACAGGTCGAGCGCGGCTCTGTTTGCTCAGATCTCCATCTTCACGCTGCCAATCTTTCTCATCTCTCCTCATTTCGCCGCTCCCAGCCTCTCAACCAGAGTAGAAATACAATTTGTCGAAATGCGATCCAACATTCTTCTCTATGTGGGAAAATTATCCCAGTTCGAGGAGTTTGAGTACTGCAGCCATCTTCGCCTTTCCCTGCTAGATTCGAAGTTTCCTTCGGAGTGTATGGATTTTCAGGTCTCATTCGTGCATTTATTGCCAGCCAGAGCAGCTGGGAAGCCTCATCCCAGAATGTGGGGTTGGACCTGTCAATCGTATTCATTAATAGTACTGTTAACATAGCTAACTTATTACGTAGCTACCTGAGCTGTGTAAACCAATCTCTAATATTTTCCCCAAATGCATAGTTAGTATCTGTCTGCTTCCATCGCACTTTACATCTCCGTCTCGGCATGCAGCCGATCTTGAACTCAAAATCGTTTGCGGCAGAATTTCTAAAGGGTTTGTATTTCAATAGACAAAATTATCATGCTGATCTTTATCCAGTTTATCCTCTTTAATTGTGATGTAGACAGGAGATAAAGGGAGACACTGGAGGCCTCGTCACGCAGGCCCTTCATTTACGCGAGTTTTCCATTTCCCAAAGCAGCACAGTACGAGTTGGCTCATGAGTGATGAATTGTCTGTCTAGTGATGAAGCAGATCTAATAGCCAAATCAGCAGCCCTGGAGACAGACGGCAGACTTTGGTGCTGCATCATCTTCCAGCGTCTTCTAGGGGATGGGTGGGTGGTGGGGCAGCGCTGGCCTCCCGCAGTCTCAGACGCAAATCCGCCCATTAATTGGGGACTAAACGGGGGGATTCGAGCGGCTTCTGGGCCAGAAGTTGGAGAGGGGAGGCGGTGAGGGGAGCGGAGCCCAGGGATCGCTGGAAATTGGGATTCCAACAATGCGGATTTCAAAGCGATGCTCCCAGTTAGAGCCAACACATCTGGAATAGCTGGAGTCTTGTGAACTGGGACCAACTATGCGAGCTGAACTCCAGATGGATAATCATCGTCCGTCCTTGAGTCCCATCATCCGTCCATGAGTCCCATCATCCGCCCTTGAGTCCTATCATCCGTCCATGAGTCCCATCATCGTCCATGAGTCCCCCATCATCCTTGCTTGAGTCCCCCATCATCCGTCATTGAGTCCCCCATCATCCGTCATTGAGTCCCCCATCATCCGTCCTTGAGTCCCCCGTCACCCATCCTTGAGTCCCGTCACCCGTAAAATAGCTCAGAGGACTCAAAGTGCCCGGGTTTGATTCCGTACTCTGCCAGCCACACAGTAATTTAGCTGAGTAATGCCGAATACAGAAATTAGGCGAGTGGGTATTGGCACAGAAATTTTATATGCTGCTGTACACCCTGTGTGAGAGTGTGTATCCTCAGGAGCCAGAGGAATAGGCCTGACTGCTGGCCTCCTCCCCTGGCTGCGTGTCCGCTGTGATTTGCATCTACAAACTAGCTTATCAGTCAGCTGTTAGTCAGTCCTGTCACCCCGACCGCCAACCCCTCAGGCACCTGGTGTCCACGCTGCAAATATCCAGAATCTCGATCGGCGACTCCGGCAACTACACCTGCAAGGCGGAGAACAATCACGGCTCCATACAGAAGTGGGTCTACGTGGCCGGTGAGTTTTGCAATCTGATGCTCGGATCGTGCCAAAAAAATGCACAGATGTTTTCTAGGTGAAATGTTCTCACTCGCATGCTTGATTGACACTTTTACTCAGAAAAGTTTTTTTAATCTTCGAAACTTAAGTTTGAAAGATACAGTTCTAAAGCTCTATGCGAAGTTGTAAAAAGAACAACTAGATTTTTAAAGGAAATGGATTTTTCCGGGTTAAAAGTACTTTTACTGAATTTATGGGGTCCGTAGAGTTCCATCCAATCCTGTTTTAGCTCTAGACTGTATAGACCCCTCTCCCGACCAATCAGAATCCAGCTTGGGGTCCGTAGAGTTCCATCCAATCCTGTTTTAGCTCTAGTCTGTATAGACCTCTCCCGACCAATCAGAATCCAGCTTGGGGTCCGTAGAGTTCCATCCAATCCTGTTTTAGCTCTAGTCTGTATAGACCTCTCCCGACCAATCAGAATCCAGCTTGGGGTCCGTAGAGTTCCAGCCAATGTACAAATGTACATTCCAATCCTGCTTTAGCTCTAGACTGTATAGGCCACTCCCGACCAATCAGAATCCAGCTTGGGGTCCGTAGAGTTCCAGCCAATGTACAAATGTACATTCCAATCCTGCTTTAGCTCTAGACTGTATAGGCCACTCCCGACCAATCAGAATCCAGTTTGAGCTCGTGCCAGTTAAAGCAATGTACATATTTAACTGTTGAACACCAATTTCAGTTCAATCAGTGCTGCCTACGCTGCCCTTCACCACCACTTCACCGGCCATTGTCGATGGTGAGTCGGAAACGTCACAGAATACAGCTCAGGGCAGGCAAAATGCAATCCAATATATGGACTTCATTTCACTTTGCAAAAGCCTGGTTTCCATTCTCAAATCTTCCTGCCTCTTCGATTCCTCATCTATGCAGTCCATAATGTGACAGCCACCTCACTCGTATCTTTTCAAGCTAATTGCGCACGCAGTATTGGAATGCAATGATTATCATTATTAAGCTATCGTACCAACTCAGACTGCTGCCATCAGATTTCTAATTATCTCATTGCAACAGTCGCACGCCCCCCCCCCCAAAACCACCCCGCAGACTCGGCCTGCCCGCCGCTCTACTGCCTGCACAACGGCAGCTGCAGCAGCTACCCTGGCGGCATCAAGTTCTGCAAGTGAGGCTGGGAGGCTGGCCGAGCAACTGGGCATGAAGGCCTTTCATTTTACTGATCAGATCAATGGGAGCAAAAAATAGCTTTGAGATTAATGCGTTCAATGTGTACCTGGGCTCCCGAGTTCGAATCCCTGACTTTCTCATTGTCCGGCAGGGTACAAACGGATTATCACCCAGCCCGCCTCACTCAGCCTAGTTTAGCTTAATGTGAGATTTGCACCTTTGCACCTCCACTGGTTCCAGTCGCATCCTTAAGCAGAAGAGGAGATGTCCTACTTCTTAACTGCCTCTCAGCCCTGACTACTCAAGCTAACGGAGAGTGCAATGTAGTCAGTTAGTTTGACTGCAAAGTTAGTACAAAAATTATCGATCACGGTACATGTAGAGGGCGCGTTTTAAGTCCAAGGTTTAAGTGGTCGCCTTCGAGTTTCAGTTTGCACGCAAAGTGAAGTTGCGAGTTCGAATCGATTGGAGAAGTTGGGTTCGTTGAAAACTTTCAAACGTGCCAAACTCTTTGAGCTGCATGCGAAATCGATGTGAGGAAAAATAACTGAATTTGTAAAGCAAATAGGAAATCAAGAAAGCGTAAAGTACATCTCAAACTGAACCTCTAGATCTCAAACTAAACCTCTAGATCTCAAACTGAACCTCTAGATCTCAAACTGAACCTCTAGATCTCAAACTGAACCTCTAGATCTCAAACTAAACCTCTAGATCTCAAACTGAACCTCTAGATCTCAAACTAAACCTCTAGATCTCAAACTGAACCTCTAGATCTCAAAAACCTCTAGATCTCAAACTGAACCTCTAGATCTCAAACTAAACCTCTAGATCTCAAACTGAACCTCTAGATCTCAAACTGAACCTCTAGATCTCAAACTGAACCTCTAGATCTCAAACTAAACCTCTAGATCTCAAACTGAACCTCTAGATCTCATTTTGAATCTCTATATCTTATTGTAAATCTCTAGGTCCCATTTCGAATCTCTAGATCTTATTGTGAATTTCTAGATCTCATTGGGAATCTCTAGATTTCATTTTGAATCTCTAGATCTTATTGTAAATAAGGAAGTAAGATCCCATTTTGAATCTTTAGATCTCATTTGGAATCTCTAGATCCCATTTTGAATCTCTAGATCTCGTTGGGAATCTCTAGATCTCATTGTGAATCTCTAGATCTCATTGTGAATCTCTAGATTTCATTGTGAATCTCTAGATCTCCTTGTGAATCTCCAGATCTCATTGTGAATCTCTAGATCTCACTTTGAACCTCTAGATCTCAAACTGAACCTCTAGATCTCAAACTGAACCTCTAGATCTCAAAATGAACCTCTAGATCTCAAACTGAACCTCTAGATCTCATTTTGAATCTCTAGATCTTATTGTAAATCTCTAGATCCCAGTTTGAATCTCTAGATCATATTGTGAATTTCTAGATCTCATTGGGAATCTCTATATCTCATTTTGAATCTCTAGATCTCATTGTGAATCTCTAGATTTCATTGTGAATCTCTAGATCTCATTGGGATTCTGCAGCTATTAGAGGCAGAATCTCCAGACTAGTCCGCCGATCTCGCAGCAAAATCCACATCAGACGCACAGGCCATCTCCCGGACAGCTGGTGAAATTCTGTTCCCACAAAACACTGAAGAAGGGGCGGAGTCTGAAGTATTTAGTATTGAAGCCCAAGTATAACAATGGGAAAATAATTATGACTGGATGCAAAAACTGGAGACAATTGAAAGAAGCGGCGGGATTCTGCCAACTGAAATTTCTCCCAAAGGAAATTTTTTTAACAGTCTGACTGTCAAAAGCCTTTTGTCACAAGGTAATTAATAATTAGTGAATATTACCAACAGCGAGCTGCAAAAACACAGTTAATTGTGAATCGGACGGCTTCAGTTTGACAATGCAGTTTTTTTGCATTTTCATTGTCTCGCTAACTGCAGAACTTGTGTGAGTTCATTTCTGTGCTTGAGTGGCCCTGCCTGAGCTAAGTAGAGTTGAGTTAAGCAGAGCTGACCGCGGTTAGCTCTCGCGGAAAGGCACTATGCAATATCTATTCAGTTCTCGACCGTGAGGGCCAACCCCAAGGCGGAGTGTAAATGCCTTACGTTAAGAAAGTCAGCGCTGTGGACCCTGTGTGAGCGACAGCCACCACCCTTCAAATCTGCGTTATGCCGCATTCGAAGAAGCTGAGCTCGTAGCCTACACATCATTAACCAAATTATGAGTAATAACTGTGTATCTTGCCCAATGCAGTCATCTTACATCTATGAAATTATATTTACTTGAGAAAGAAGTGCTAAGTTGTTTGGTTGCTATGCTAGACTCGCTTCCAAGTCTCTCCCATTATTTTATCCAGTGCTTGTCGCCTAAGGGGGTTGGCAAAGAGAGAAAGCAGGGGGCATGAAGATGAAGAAGAGAGGAGGGCCCACGCGAGATCCGGGACGCCCAATTCCGAGCTATGGAAGAATTTTCATCGCTGCCGCAGCTTGAGAGATGCAGAGAGGAACTGACGATTTCCCATAAAAACTGGGGAGCGGGGCTCAGTCGTTTGTCATCCACACCTGGGCGGGCATCTCCCGAATCAACACGGGGCGGCAATCTCTACTCAGCCAAGGAGAACTATTTTAATAGATCATTTCGCGGAAAAATAATTTCCCACAACATGGAGAAGCTCGGGGCTCAGTTTTCACGCTTGGCTGGGATCGGATAAAGGTTCCCCATCAGAGCTTGATGGCGAGAGAAAAGGGGACAGGGTTATTAAGAGGGCGTTGGAGCGGCTCTTTCCATTTTTATGACCTCAACGTCTGCACCAGCATTGCTTGCATTCGTGAGGTCCCCGGTTCGAGCCCTATAGCGTGATCCTGAGTTTGATTTTGATCAAAACTTTTTCTGAGGTCCGGCTTGAGGCTGCGAGTTCGAATCCTAGTGTAACCTCGAGTTCAATTATAAACCCGAATTTTCCCTCAGGTCGCGACTAGAGGTCCCGGGTTCGATCGAGCCCTAGTGTAACTTGAGTTCGTTTCCGAGTTGAGCCCGAATTTTCCCTCAGGTCGCGACTAGAGGTCCCGGGTTCGAGCCCTAGTGTAACTTGAGTTCGTTTCCGAGTTGAGCCCGAATTTTCCCTCAGGTCGCGACTAGAGGTCCCGGGTTCGAGCCCTAGTGTAACTTGAGTTCGTTTCCGAGTTGAGCCCGAATTTTCCCTCAGGTCGCGACTAGAGGTCCCGAGTTCGAGCCCTAGTGTAACTTGAGTTTATTTCTGAGTTGAGCCTGAATTTTCCCTTAGGTCACAGCTAGAGGTCTCAGGTTCGAGCCCTTTAAAAAACCATTTAATTTTTACTATTCGTATCTGGGATAAAAATACTCAGAAAAGGAAAATAGTTTAGCATTATAAAGAAAGTGTGCCAATACGAGCCAGTGGGTGTTCGACGCAGCGGAAATCTCTCATTTTGGCCCCGGCGTGTTCGCGATGGGGGATCGGGGATTTGGTGGGAATTACTGACTCGCGATTGGGATTTGGGGTGTCGGAGTGAGTTGCTATGGTGGGTGTTGATCCGTGCTGGCTCTCTGGCTGCCCTTCCCTATCTGAGTCGTATCATTCCTGCGCCGGGGAAATCTTCCCAATTCCCATTGGTCATTTATTGATGGGCGTTGAAATTGACACTTTTTTTAGCCCAGGTGACAGAAATAATTGCAACGAGTCAGCGGCTTATGGTGCAAGTATTTGGCCTCCAGGCCCTGATCGAAGCCTCCGCACTCCGACATCGATTCCGAAGGTCAATGATGCAGTTGGCCTGGGCCAAGTTCTGATTCAGCTGACTTGTGTCACACACTTAATCCTGTGATGAAGCTGGCGATTCTTCTGAAGGGTTTAGAGCCGATTCTTAAAAGGGGTTTAGAGGTGATTCTTGGAAGGGGTTTAGGGGCGATTCTTGGAGGAGTTTAGGGGCGATTTTTGGAAGAGTTTAGGGGCGATTCTTAGAAGGGTTTTAGGGGCGATTCTTGGAAGGGGTTTAGGGCCGATTCTTGGAAGGGGTTTAGGGGCGATTCTTGGAAGGGGTTTAGGGCCGATTCTTGGAGACGTTTAGGGACGATTTCTAGATGAGTTTAGAGGCGATTCTCAAAATAGTTCAAGAGAAATTCTCAGAGGAGTTCAGGAGTGACGCGAGGGATTCTTGCGGAGTTATGCGTTGTCAAATCTCAGATCTCAACCCGCCCCGCTCCGCCATCCCCAGCTGCACCTACCCCTACCATGGAGACCGCTGTGAGAGGAACATGATGCCCTACAAGAACTTCACCGAGACCTGCAAAGGCAAAGTCTTGGGTAAGAAAGGCCGCCTCACAACGTCAGCTGATAAATCAGCTGATCTCGCGTTGCCCAGACAGTCATTTTTGAACTGCTTTTCCAGATTGCTTCCATCGAACCGACCGGATCCTGACTGTTACCGGGATCGGCCTGGTGCTCACCATGCTCATGCTCATACTGCTCATCTCCTGGTACCTGTCCAGGTTTGTGATGTCAATTATACATATCTTTGTTGCGATTATTTACAGATTTTATTACCTGGAAAACCCCTGGCACCCCTGTCCATTTGAACTATAGTAAGCCCCCTGGTACTCCTGTCGCCAGGTGATCTATAGCAGCCCCTGGTACCCCTGTCTTTAGATGGTCTATAGCAACCCACCCCTGTCTCCAGGTGATCTATAGCAACCCCAGGTACCCCTGTCTCCAGGTGATCTATAGCAACTCGGGCCCTAGTTATCCTGTCTCCAGGTGATCTATAGCAACCCAGGTACCCATGTCTCCAGGTGATCTATAGCAACCCCAGGTGCCCCTGTCTCCAGGTGATCT
>NIVC01002138.1:157500-160707 GCA_002269645.1 Macrostomum lignano | reverse complement strand
TTCAGTGTTTTCCATTTCTAGAAACAGCTAAACTATATTCAATGTTTTCAATTTCCAAGAAACAGCTACACAAATTCAATGTTTACAATTCTAAGAAACAGCTAAACAAAATTTACTGTTTTCCATTTCTAAGAAACAGCAAAACTATATTCAATGTTTTCCATTTCTAAGAAACAGCTTAACTATATATCAATGTTTTCCATTTCTAAGAAACAGCTAAACTATATTCAATGTTTTCAATTTCCAAGAAACAGCTACACTAAATTCAATGTTTACAATTTACAAGAAGCAGCTAGATACCGTAAAAAATTAAAACCAGCTTTCCAAGAAACGCCGGTCCAGCGATCTATTTTCTAAGAAAGCTTCAAATCTCCAGAGATCAGTTTCCAAGAAATGGCCAGGAAGTTTGCCAGTTTTAATCTCCAAAATTGGTCCGATTTTTGTAAAACTGATCAGATTTGTTTAAAGAAACACACAAAACGTCAAGCTAGCTCATTAATAATTAGTAAAGCAATCGTGTCAAGACTGCCTGTTACAGCGAGTGCCCCTTGGCTTATAAGGACCGCGAGCACCTGGGACTGCTCTCCCGAGAACTAATTTGTGGCTAACTAAGATTCTCTCAGCCTCTTTCTTCATCACACTGCAGGCACAGTGGGTGAACATCTTGGCTTCTAAGCTTGCCGTTCAACTTCTTCATAATCCTTGTTTTTTGCCCGAAATCGTCCAGCTAGCTACGAGCTAAGCCTTAAAAAATCAAGCTGGGCGCCCTTTTTGTTATTTTCTTCTGTTAGTTAATCAACTTCTGGATTAGTCTCTGCCAGCGGATAGAGGCCGCGGTTTCGGGTTAACTGCTGGATTAACGCCTGATTCAGGACAGGCAGCACAGCAGAAGCAATCATGTATCAGGGTGTTTGCTTTCGAGTCTGTTGCTTTTGCACTTCAAGCAGGGAATGCATTGCCCAGCTGTCCGAGACAGCGCGCTGATGGAATGCCGTGCGTTTAAATTCAGCATTGAGTCAATTTGCTCTCTTGGCAGCAGTCTTACATTGCGGTATTCACATAAAGAATTATAAACCTATGCGATGCCTCTGTAGGTTAAATACCCGAATGAGCTGGGTACTCTGTAGGTTAAATACCCGAATGAGCTGGTACTCTGTAGGTTAAATACCGAATGGGCTGGTACTCTGTAGGTTAAATACCGAATGAGCTGGGTACTCTAAGGTACAAGTGAGTCCCTCGTGAGTAACATTGACACACGGGTTTCATAATAACAACGTATTATGTAAAACTGGTTTGACTTTAAGCTTCTTTAGGCTGCTAGCTAATCTAAGAGCACGATATGCTTATCATACTACTATCAACAGCTTCTGAGTAGAAAAGTAGGACTATAAACAGTTTTCATGTTTTAGTAGCTAACTTTTGGAGAAGCTAATGAAATAAAAATGACAAAAAATGATTTGAATTATTTTCATAGCTCAATTTTGACAGTCAAAAGCATCTAAACAAATATTAATTTGCTTAGATTACAATATTATACATTGATCTCGCTCAGGAAAATGGATTGGTAGAAATAAATTACATGCAAAAGCCTCAAAATGCTGAGCTGCTGTGAGCAGCCAATCCCATGCCGAGCAGCCCCTGTCTGCAGATAAGAAGAACTCCATCGCTGCTTCCGGCTCCCGGCGCTCTCTTATTTGAGGACAAAAGGGAGTTGAGTCGGGATAAACTTATCTGCTAGAGAATGCAGGACCAAGGCCAGTACCAACACACCGAGCCGAATGCGGAAGCCGACAGTCAGTTTGTTCACATCTTCTGGAGCCTCTACAGGGGTGAGAGCTGAGGGCAGATCATGGAAGCAGCTCTGCGGGATAGCTTTGAAGTCTTTTTAATATTTCTCCATTAAGTCATTCTTAAGTTATTTTATACGAGTACAATATCGCATCTTCTCTGTGCAAAACCTGATACTAGATGCATGATTGAAAATCCCCAAACTGCAGTGAGAGCTATCTCCATTTTTGGCAGAAAATTTTTGCTCTGAGATTCAAAATCTCGTCTTTATTATTTGAAATCTCACACTTATTATTCAAAATCTCATCCTTATGACTCAAAATCTCATCCTTATTAATATTCAAAATCTCACACTTATTATTCAAAATCTCATCCTTATTATTCAAAATCTCACACTTATTATTCAAAATCTCATCCTTTTTATTCAAAATCTCACACTTATGATTCAAAATCTCAACAGATTGGCCACAAAGTCTCATAAACCTTACGCCCAGCCAATGAACTACAGCTATTAAAATATGCTTTCACAAGTTCGAACATCTGTGCCACAACTGACACAGGTGGAGAATTAAAGAAGTCCGTAAATACCACTCGCCATCATTTTTATTCCTTGCGCAGCCTCCGAGCCGGAAGTCGTGTACCCAATCCACAACAGCATCAAGATCGGCGAGGCAAGACGCTCATAGTGAAGTGCCGAGCCAGGGTAAGCCGAACCCCAAGATCGTGTGGAGCCGGGGCGGCCGCAACCTCGTCATGAAGGAGAACGTGAACGTGCAGCAGGAGGAGCACGCGATCAGGAATCCCAGTGAGTCCTCCGTGACTGTCAGTATGAATTCATCAGAGCTTGCTTGATCGGAACAGGGGGGCTGTGGCCTAGTGGTTAGAGCGTCCCACTCACGACTGGAAGGTTGGGGGTTCGATTCTGGACCCACTCGCGAACAGTTTGTGTCCTTGAGCAAGACAGCTTCTTGACTCAGCTGCAGGGGGCTCCGTGCATCCGAATGCAGCGAGGAGGCGTTGCCGCCCCTCCCGCTAACCCCTGGCAACCACAGGTAGCTGGTGCTGCGGTGTCGCGCAGGGAGATCCGGTGGTGCCGGTGTCCAGGAGGTGGATGGTCGCTCGCCGGTAGCCCATAGGTAGCGGACGAGCTAGCAGAGATTCTCGGACCTAAAAGCGTCGGAGAGATCCGGGTTTAGGCCGAGGTAGGTGAGCCTGACCTGAGTAAAGGCGGGCATTCACAGATGAAGTGCTCCGCATTCTCGACACCGGAGAGGCAGAAGGGTCATTCCTCACTGCGGATTTTTCCCTGGAGGTGGCGATGACTGGCAAAACAGCCATGACCCGAGAGGGCCATGGTCACCGCCCTGATGTCCCTGCAGGGCGGAGAAAGACACTTAACATTGCTTCAGTTCACCCAGC
>NIVC01002138.1:20000-155000 GCA_002269645.1 Macrostomum lignano | reverse complement strand
AGTTAGTATCTGTCTGCTTCCATCGCACTTTACATCTCCGTCTCGGCATGCAGCCGATCTTGAACTCAAAATCGTTTGCGGCAGAATTTCTAAAGGGTTTGTATTTCAATAGACAAAATTATCATGCTGATCTTTATCCAGTTTATCCTCTTTAATTGTGATGTAGACAGGAGATAAAGGGAGACACTGGAGGCCTCGTCACGCAGGCCCTTCATTTACGCGAGTTTTCCATTTCCCAAAGCAGCACAGTACGAGTTGGCTCATGAGTGATGAATTGTCTGTCTAGTGATGAAGCAGATCTAATAGCCAAATCAGCAGCCCTGGAGACAGACGGCAGACTTTGGTGCTGCATCATCTTCCAGCGTCTTCTAGGGGATGGGTGGGTGGTGGGGCAGCGCTGGCCTCCCGCAGTCTCAGACGCAAATCCGCCCATTAATTGGGGACTAAACGGGGGGATTCGAGCGGCTTCTGGGCCAGAAGTTGGAGAGGGGAGGCGGTGAGGGGAGCGGAGCCCAGGGATCGCTGGAAATTGGGATTCCAACAATGCGGATTTCAAAGCGATGCTCCCAGTTAGAGCCAACACATCTGGAATAGCTGGAGTCTTGTGAACTGGGACCAACTATGCGAGCTGAACTCCAGATGGATAATCATCGTCCGTCCTTGAGTCCCATCATCCGTCCATGAGTCCCATCATCCGCCCTTGAGTCCTATCATCCGTCCATGAGTCCCATCATCCGTCCATGAGTCCCCCATCATCCTTGCTTGAGTCCCCCATCATCCGTCATTGAGTCCCCCATCATCCGTCATTGAGTCCCCCATCATCCGTCCTTGAGTCCCCCGTCACCCATCCTTGAGTCCCGTCACCCGTAAAATAGCTCAGAGGACTCAAAGTGCCCGGGTTTGATTCCGTACTCTGCCAGCCACACAGTAATTTAGCTGAGTAATGCCGAATACAGAAATTAGGCGAGTGGGTATTGGCACAGAAATTTTATATGCTGCTGTACACCCTGTGTGAGAGTGTGTATCCTCAGGAGCCAGAGGAATAGGCCTGACTGCTGGCCTCCTCCCCTGGCTGCGTGTCCGCTGTGATTTGCATCTACAAACTAGCTTATCAGTCAGCTGTTAGTCAGTCCTGTCACCCCGACCGCCAACCCCTCAGGCACCTGGTGTCCACGCTGCAAATATCCAGAATCTCGATCGGCGACTCCGGCAACTACACCTGCAAGGCGGAGAACAATCACGGCTCCATACAGAAGTGGGTCTACGTGGCCGGTGAGTTTTGCAATCTGATGCTCGGATCGTGCCAAAAAAATGCACAGATGTTTTCTAGGTGAAATGTTCTCACTCGCATGCTTGATTGACACTTTTACTCAGAAAAGTTTTTTTAATCTTCGAAACTTAAGTTTGAAAGATACAGTTCTAAAGCTCTATGCGAAGTTGTAAAAAGAACAACTAGATTTTTAAAGGAAATGGATTTTTCCGGGTTAAAAGTACTTTTACTGAATTTATGGGGTCCGTAGAGTTCCATCCAATCCTGTTTTAGCTCTAGACTGTATAGACCCCTCTCCCGACCAATCAGAATCCAGCTTGGGGTCCGTAGAGTTCCATCCAATCCTGTTTTAGCTCTAGTCTGTATAGACCTCTCCCGACCAATCAGAATCCAGCTTGGGGTCCGTAGAGTTCCATCCAATCCTGTTTTAGCTCTAGTCTGTATAGACCTCTCCCGACCAATCAGAATCCAGCTTGGGGTCCGTAGAGTTCCAGCCAATGTACAAATGTACATTCCAATCCTGCTTTAGCTCTAGACTGTATAGGCCACTCCCGACCAATCAGAATCCAGCTTGGGGTCCGTAGAGTTCCAGCCAATGTACAAATGTACATTCCAATCCTGCTTTAGCTCTAGACTGTATAGGCCACTCCCGACCAATCAGAATCCAGTTTGAGCTCGTGCCAGTTAAAGCAATGTACATATTTAACTGTTGAACACCAATTTCAGTTCAATCAGTGCTGCCTACGCTGCCCTTCACCACCACTTCACCGGCCATTGTCGATGGTGAGTCGGAAACGTCACAGAATACAGCTCAGGGCAGGCAAAATGCAATCCAATATATGGACTTCATTTCACTTTGCAAAAGCCTGGTTTCCATTCTCAAATCTTCCTGCCTCTTCGATTCCTCATCTATGCAGTCCATAATGTGACAGCCACCTCACTCGTATCTTTTCAAGCTAATTGCGCACGCAGTATTGGAATGCAATGATTATCATTATTAAGCTATCGTACCAACTCAGACTGCTGCCATCAGATTTCTAATTATCTCATTGCAACAGTCGCACGCCCCCCCCCCCAAAACCACCCCGCAGACTCGGCCTGCCCGCCGCTCTACTGCCTGCACAACGGCAGCTGCAGCAGCTACCCTGGCGGCATCAAGTTCTGCAAGTGAGGCTGGGAGGCTGGCCGAGCAACTGGGCATGAAGGCCTTTCATTTTACTGATCAGATCAATGGGAGCAAAAAATAGCTTTGAGATTAATGCGTTCAATGTGTACCTGGGCTCCCGAGTTCGAATCCCTGACTTTCTCATTGTCCGGCAGGGTACAAACGGATTATCACCCAGCCCGCCTCACTCAGCCTAGTTTAGCTTAATGTGAGATTTGCACCTTTGCACCTCCACTGGTTCCAGTCGCATCCTTAAGCAGAAGAGGAGATGTCCTACTTCTTAACTGCCTCTCAGCCCTGACTACTCAAGCTAACGGAGAGTGCAATGTAGTCAGTTAGTTTGACTGCAAAGTTAGTACAAAAATTATCGATCACGGTACATGTAGAGGGCGCGTTTTAAGTCCAAGGTTTAAGTGGTCGCCTTCGAGTTTCAGTTTGCACGCAAAGTGAAGTTGCGAGTTCGAATCGATTGGAGAAGTTGGGTTCGTTGAAAACTTTCAAACGTGCCAAACTCTTTGAGCTGC
Organism: Macrostomum lignano; assembly: GCA_002269645.1. Taxonomy (NCBI): domain Eukaryota; kingdom Metazoa; phylum Platyhelminthes; family Macrostomidae; genus Macrostomum; species Macrostomum lignano. The sequence goes on along the minus strand of NIVC01002138.1, from coordinate 152,041 downwards.
ATGCGAAATCGATGTGAGGAAAAATAACTGAATTTGTAAAGCAAATAGGAAATCAAGAAAGCGTAAAGTACATCTCAAACTGAACCTCTAGATCTCAAACTAAACCTCTAGATCTCAAACTGAACCTCTAGATCTCAAACTGAACCTCTAGATCTCAAACTGAACCTCTAGATCTCAAACTAAACCTCTAGATCTCAAACTGAACCTCTAGATCTCAAACTAAACCTCTAGATCTCAAACTGAACCTCTAGATCTCAAACTGAACCTCTAGATCTCAAACTGAACCTCTAGATCTCAAACTAAACCTCTAGATCTCAAACTGAACCTCTAGATCTCATTTTGAATCTCTATATCTTATTGTAAATCTCTAGGTCCCATTTCGAATCTCTAGATCTTATTGTGAATTTCTAGATCTCATTGGGAATCTCTAGATTTCATTTTGAATCTCTAGATCTTATTGTAAATAAGGAAGTAAGATCCCATTTTGAATCTTTAGATCTCATTTGGAATCTCTAGATCCCATTTTGAATCTCTAGATCTCGTTGGGAATCTCTAGATCTCATTGTGAATCTCTAGATCTCATTGTGAATCTCTAGATTTCATTGTGAATCTCTAGATCTCCTTGTGAATCTCCAGATCTCATTGTGAATCTCTAGATCTCACTTTGAACCTCTAGATCTCAAACTGAACCTCTAGATCTCAAACTGAACCTCTAGATCTCAAAATGAACCTCTAGATCTCAAACTGAACCTCTAGATCTCATTTTGAATCTCTAGATCTTATTGTAAATCTCTAGATCCCAGTTTGAATCTCTAGATCATATTGTGAATTTCTAGATCTCATTGGGAATCTCTATATCTCATTTTGAATCTCTAGATCTCATTGTGAATCTCTAGATTTCATTGTGAATCTCTAGATCTCATTGGGATTCTGCAGCTATTAGAGGCAGAATCTCCAGACTAGTCCGCCGATCTCGCAGCAAAATCCACATCAGACGCACAGGCCATCTCCCGGACAGCTGGTGAAATTCTGTTCCCACAAAACACTGAAGAAGGGGCGGAGTCTGAAGTATTTAGTATTGAAGCCCAAGTATAACAATGGGAAAATAATTATGACTGGATGCAAAAACTGGAGACAATTGAAAGAAGCGGCGGGATTCTGCCAACTGAAATTTCTCCCAAAGGAAATTTTTTTAACAGTCTGACTGTCAAAAGCCTTTTGTCACAAGGTAATTAATAATTAGTGAATATTACCAACAGCGAGCTGCAAAAACACAGTTAATTGTGAATCGGACGGCTTCAGTTTGACAATGCAGTTTTTTTGCATTTTCATTGTCTCGCTAACTGCAGAACTTGTGTGAGTTCATTTCTGTGCTTGAGTGGCCCTGCCTGAGCTAAGTAGAGTTGAGTTAAGCAGAGCTGACCGCGGTTAGCTCTCGCGGAAAGGCACTATGCAATATCTATTCAGTTCTCGACCGTGAGGGCCAACCCCAAGGCGGAGTGTAAATGCCTTACGTTAAGAAAGTCAGCGCTGTGGACCCTGTGTGAGCGACAGCCACCACCCTTCAAATCTGCGTTATGCCGCATTCGAAGAAGCTGAGCTCGTAGCCTACACATCATTAACCAAATTATGAGTAATAACTGTGTATCTTGCCCAATGCAGTCATCTTACATCTATGAAATTATATTTACTTGAGAAAGAAGTGCTAAGTTGTTTGGTTGCTATGCTAGACTCGCTTCCAAGTCTCTCCCATTATTTTATCCCAGTGCTTGTCGCCTAAGGGGGTTGGCAAAGAGAGAAAGCAGGGGGCATGAAGATGAAGAAGAGAGGAGGGCCCACGCGAGATCCGGGACGCCCAATTCCGAGCTATGGAAGAATTTTCATCGCTGCCGCAGCTTGAGAGATGCAGAGAGGAACTGACGATTTCCCATAAAAACTGGGGGAGCGGGGCTCAGTCGTTTGTCATCCACACCTGGGCGGGCATCTCCCGAATCAACACGGGGCGGCAATCTCTACTCAGCCAAGGAGAACTATTTTAATAGATCATTTCGCGGAAAAATAATTTCCCACAACATGGAGAAGCTCGGGGCTCAGTTTTCACGCTTGGCTGGGATCGGATAAAGGTTCCCCATCAGAGCTTGATGGCGAGAGAAAAGGGGACAGGGTTATTAAGAGGGCGTTGGAGCGGCTCTTTCCATTTTTATGACCTCAACGTCTGCACCAGCATTGCTTGCATTCGTGAGGTCCCCGGTTCGAGCCCTATAGCGTGATCCTGAGTTTGATTTTGATCAAAACTTTTTCTGAGGTCCGGCTTGAGGCTGCGAGTTCGAATCCTAGTGTAACCTCGAGTTCAATTATAAACCCGAATTTTCCCTCAGGTCGCGACTAGAGGTCCCGGGTTCGATCGAGCCCTAGTGTAACTTGAGTTCGTTTCCGAGTTGAGCCCGAATTTTCCCTCAGGTCGCGACTAGAGGTCCCGGGTTCGAGCCCTAGTGTAACTTGAGTTCGTTTCCGAGTTGAGCCCGAATTTTCCCTCAGGTCGCGACTAGAGGTCCCGGGTTCGAGCCCTAGTGTAACTTGAGTTCGTTTCCGAGTTGAGCCCGAATTTTCCCTCAGGTCGCGACTAGAGGTCCCGAGTTCGAGCCCTAGTGTAACTTGAGTTTATTTCTGAGTTGAGCCTGAATTTTCCCTTAGGTCACAGCTAGAGGTCTCAGGTTCGAGCCCTTTAAAAAACCATTTAATTTTTACTATTCGTATCTGGGATAAAAATACTCAGAAAAGGAAAATAGTTTAGCATTATAAAGAAAGTGTGCCAATACGAGCCAGTGGGTGTTCGACGCAGCGGAAATCTCTCATTTTGGCCCCGGCGTGTTCGCGATGGGGGATCGGGGATTTGGTGGGAATTACTGACTCGCGATTGGGATTTGGGGTGTCGGAGTGAGTTGCTATGGTGGGTGTTGATCCGTGCTGGCTCTCTGGCTGCCCTTCCCTATCTGAGTCGTATCATTCCTGCGCCGGGGAAATCTTCCCAATTCCCATTGGTCATTTATTGATGGGCGTTGAAATTGACACTTTTTTTAGCCCAGGTGACAGAAATAATTGCAACGAGTCAGCGGCTTATGGTGCAAGTATTTGGCCTCCAGGCCCTGATCGAAGCCTCCGCACTCCGACATCGATTCCGAAGGTCAATGATGCAGTTGGCCTGGGCCAAGTTCTGATTCAGCTGACTTGTGTCACACACTTAATCCTGTGATGAAGCTGGCGATTCTTCTGAAGGGTTTAGAGCCGATTCTTAAAAGGGGTTTAGAGGTGATTCTTGGAAGGGGTTTAGGGGCGATTCTTGGAGGAGTTTAGGGGCGATTTTTGGAAGAGTTTAGGGGCGATTCTTAGAAGGGTTTTAGGGGCGATTCTTGGAAGGGGTTTAGGGCCGATTCTTGGAAGGGGTTTAGGGGCGATTCTTGGAAGGGGTTTAGGGCCGATTCTTGGAGACGTTTAGGGACGATTTCTAGATGAGTTTAGAGGCGATTCTCAAAATAGTTCAAGAGAAATTCTCAGAGGAGTTCAGGAGTGACGCGAGGGATTCTTGCGGAGTTATGCGTTGTCAAATCTCAGATCTCAACCCGCCCCGCTCCGCCATCCCCAGCTGCACCTACCCCTACCATGGAGACCGCTGTGAGAGGAACATGATGCCCTACAAGAACTTCACCGAGACCTGCAAAGGCAAAGTCTTGGGTAAGAAAGGCCGCCTCACAACGTCAGCTGATAAATCAGCTGATCTCGCGTTGCCCAGACAGTCATTTTTGAACTGCTTTTCCAGATTGCTTCCATCGAACCGACCGGATCCTGACTGTTACCGGGATCGGCCTGGTGCTCACCATGCTCATGCTCATACTGCTCATCTCCTGGTACCTGTCCAGGTTTGTGATGTCAATTATACATATCTTTGTTGCGATTATTTACAGATTTTATTACCTGGAAAACCCCTGGCACCCCTGTCCATTTGAACTATAGTAAGCCCCCTGGTACTCCTGTCGCCAGGTGATCTATAGCAGCCCCCTGGTACCCCTGTCTTTAGATGGTCTATAGCAACCCACCCCTGTCTCCAGGTGATCTATAGCAACCCCAGGTACCCCTGTCTCCAGGTGATCTATAGCAACCCGGGCCCTAGTTATCCTGTCTCCAGGTGATCTATAGCAACCCCAGGTACCCATGTCTCCAGGTGATCTATAGCAACCCCAGGTGCCCCTGTCTCCAGGTGATCTATAGCAACCCCAGGTGCCCCTGTCTCCAGGTGATCTATAGCAACCCCAGGTACCCATGTCTCCAGGTGATCTATAGCAACCCTCTTGCACTCGGAAATCGAGCCTAAACTGCAGTTAATTGTCTTGTTAAAATAGAAAAGTGCGTGCGTCAAATTTCGCTGACAACGAAACTCCCCCAAGCATTGTGACTTATCTCTGTCCCGGAGCTCTGCCGCAGATCTAGGTGACTGCACCCAGCCAACACTTATCCATTCTGATGCCATCATTAATCCCCAAAAAGCTTCTCTGGCACGCTCAGCTTCTAAGCTACATCAGCAGCGCAACAGCCTCAGCATCATCCCTAGCAGCATCCACGCCTCCTGTCACAGTGGCTGAGGCCCCCCTTCTCATGCCTGACTCGCGTGACTCGCCTTTGATAGACAGCAGGCAGTGACGAAAGCACCTGGAGCAAAAGCCGTCAGTCTTTCTGCAACACATTTGGGGAAATGAGGCAGATCAGGGTGAGGGGGAATTTCCAATAGCGCTGCTGAAGCAGGGACACGGATCTGTGGGATCTGAGGGACTCCCAACACGGGGACAAGCAGTTTGGGACGCTGGAATCAAGCAATTGGGAATCCAGCGACTGGGAATCAAGCTATTAGGAATCAAGCGATTGGGAATCAAGATATTGGGAATCAAGCTATTAGGAATCAAGGTATTAGGAATCAAGCGATTGGGAATCAAGCTATTAGGTATCAAGCTATTAGGAATCAAGCTATTAGGAATCAAGGTATTAGGAATCAAGCGATTGGGAATCAAGCTATTAGGTATCAAGCTATTAGGTATCAAGCTATTAGGAATCAAGCTATTAGGAATCATGCTATTGGGAAGCAAGCTATTGGGAATCAAGCGATTGTTAAACAGCTCAATATTTTCCGGTCTTTGATTCTGCAGGCAGCGAAGACGCGACTTTGACTATTGGCAGCAGGCCAAGCGGGAGAACGAACGGTGCAAGGTGAGGGCCCAGCAATTTAGACTAATTATCGTTGAACAAAGAATGAACACACTATTTCAGATTGATACTACTTGAATTAATGCAAAAAAAAGTTAACAAAATCTTAATTTTTCGCTTCAAAGTGAATGCTCACAGTGGGGGAGCGTAGCCCGGAGGTATAGTGCGGCGCTTTGATGTGCCAGCGGCCCAGGCTCGATTCCCAGTGCAGTCGCATTAATTTGGGGCTCAACTGGAATCTCGGCTTGGCTCTGATCGTGCAATTAACAGCCTTAAAGGCCAACTCCCCAAGGAGCAGTGAAGTGTACATGCCTAACGATAGATAAAGTTAGGGCCACTGTGCACTCCTGTGTGAGTGTGTGCCTGTGCGTATGACTGCGTACGTATCCGCGCGCTTGTGTGCCTGCTCAGGGGAGTCTGCGGAATTGGCAGAGTCTCTCGCCGGTTGTGTGACAATGTCGCCTAAAGTGCGCCAGGGTGCAATCAGCTCACCTGCCGCTAATTAGAAAGAGTGCTCACAGTGCTGTCACAGAGCGGACAGTGCGAATGCTCACTTCATACTACTAACAATACTCTGCATCGCCTCCTCACCGCCAACCAGTGCGTGCAGGCTGGCAGGCCCATGTGCCACTCCGTGCGCAATGTCGGAACCGATGTTGAGCACGACCTCTGCACCCCAGAGCTGGTCGTCTCCCTGCCACCGCCGCCGCCGCCACCGCCCCTGCTGATGATGACATCGGTGTCGCCGCTGCCGCCGCCACCGCCTCCGCCCGTGTCGCCGCCGGATTTCTTGACGCCGCCAACTACGCGAGAGTACGCGCCGAAGCCGCCGCCGCACAATCAGCAGCAGCTTCAGTACCATCCGCAGTACATGCAGCAGCAGCAGCAAAACCACCAGCCTCACCCGCATCAGCATCACAACCATCATCATCATCATCATCAACAGCAGCAGCAGCAGCGCCGCAGTCCAGATCCAACCGCGTTTTTCTATCGCCCTCTGCGCAGCCTTCCTAGCGGCGACAGCGGGCTCAGCGGCGGCGGCGGCGGCGGCGGCACGTCAGGCGGCGCCGAGCGGCATTCGGTGACATCGCCAAGTCGCGACTTCACTTCGACGTCTGAAGCGGCGGCGGCAGCGGCGGACTGTCAAGAAGCATTCAAAGAAGACTGCGTCCCCTCCTCGATGGCGGCTGCCGGAGGCGACGCCTCTGTGTCAGCCACCAGCGTCTCGGCTGAAACGGCGGCCGGCACCGTCTCGATGTCGCTGCCGCACCGGCGGAACCGGGCCCGCGGACTGCCGGACCGGGAGGCCGACGCAGCGGGAGACGCCAGAGGCGGAGATCTGGATTCGGCGCGGCTTCTACGGCCAGCTGCTGGAAGAGTCGCAGGCCTCCGCCAGGGCCTCGCTGCAGTCTCTGCCGTTGGAGGCTGCGGGGCCGAACGGGCGGGAGCAACAACAGCAGCAGCAGCAGCAGCAGCAGCAGAGGGCGCTGCAGTATTACTGCCACTATCCAGAGCTTGGAGCCGGAGAGGAAACCAGCTTCTTCTGAACTTTACTGTCGGTTTAGCTGATGCAGTAGTGGGCCGTGTGAATACAGTGTGAGCACTTGCTCAGGCGCTTTAGCTGTGAGGGTGAGATGCTAATAAAATGAATTCCACAGGAGGGCTGCAGGCACCCCGAGGCAACGACTTCGGAATGAAGCAGTTCTAAGCATATAAAGTGCTCCGATACTGTACACACGCTCACACAGGGTGCACAGCGGCTCTAACTTTCTGTTCACCTGAGCTGGGAGTTATAAGAGTTAAGTAGGATTTTACTTAATCTTTGAGAAGCTACTTAAAAATCACGTAGACATTCCGAAATCTGTGAGACAATTTTGATGGCCGATTTGCAATGGATGGTATTTTAAAAGGATTCCCAAATGTTGATCCTAATTCTATTTCTGTGTCACGGCTGGTCATTTCTGAGAGCAGCTCAAAGGCAAAGCGTCTGGACTTCCGCATCAGGACTGCACAATTTTTCTAAGAAATGGCCTGACCCGCGACTCCTTCAATTTGGTGTTATAAAAATCCCCATTTTGCTCTCAAAGCGTTCATACTCAATGTTGATCTGTTTACTGCCCAGACTCGCTGGTGTATCTCCGTATGTAATTAATGGCTAGAGATCCAGGAAGTACATGTTCAAGTACATGTTCATGTAGGCCTGCCTGTAAGTGGTCAAAGCTTTGAATTCATAACTCGTAGCCCCTTCAATAATCTATAATTCTTGCTTATCTATAATTAAATAATAGTGGCCCCTCGCAATATAGCAAGCATAATTAATACAATAATTTAGAATTGTACATGTTATTTTGTTTTAAAGCGTTCGCGCACTTGATTTAATTGACGGCGATAATCAATATAATAGAAAGACTTTTCTTTCTGCGAATGCAACTCCTTTATATGCATATATTTTTTGCTTTACTCAGACACTCAAAAATGTCAATAAATCTTGAAACTTTTTATGATGAGAAACCAACGCACTTCGCTGCGGCACTGCGGCACTGCGTGACGATCAGGAGATTTAAAGTGGCTATAATATAGAAAAATTATCGTCTGATTGAGTTTAACACTTTATGCTGACACATCACAAGAAAAAGCTGCCTAAGTGTATATTGACTGCTAGGACCCATCTATATTGACACAGGCACAAGCTGTACAGTACTGTGAAATTTCTCTGAATGGATGAAAAGAAAAGTTGCTACCATGGCATACTCGTAGGTATATAGTAGCTCGTACGTACTTCTTTCATATAATTTTCCGAGAAACGGCCGGAGAAATTTAGAAATATAATACGAGCTATTCCTGGACTCATAGTACGTGCATTTACATGTATAGTGTACAGTGGGAACGGCTTACAAAGCGGGGAAATGTTTGTGAGGAAAATAGAAGGAGTACAAATTAGTTAACGCAAGTAACCATAGTAGCTAATTACTTCGGCTGTCCTAAAATTAAATGTTTTTGACTTTAGTTATAGAGCTGAAAAAATGTTTCTAATGCACCATATTTTATTCCTTATTACTACATCTATTGGCCATAGACATATTTCAGTCTCAGTTCAGTTCATCAAATAAGCACAGTGCTAACTGCGAGCTTAAACTAAAGGTGCCCTTTTTGAAGTGCAAACGCTAAGAGCTATGATTAAGATGAACTCGCTATAAAACCCTGAATTTACCAGTAAAAGCCAAAAATACCTGATCAGACTTGAACTGATTAGGCCATTTCATGGAGCCTTGTCAACTATAGCCATAGACTAGTCATTAATAACTTGCTTCTAGCCAAGAAGAACGATAGCTAGTTTTTCTGTCTGGCAATTGCTTTGTGGTGAAGAACGTCAGTCGCGCAATGCAACGCGAGCTAAAGAAGTATTACACCTTTTCACGTTCAATTTTGATCAAATTCCAGTTCTAAACACTAGCGGAGATTCAATTCAGACAATTCAGACTGGGGCAACGCTTACGGAAAATCAATAAAAACAAACCCCAGGGCCCAGTTCAAAACATTCTGCCACCGAAGCAAGGTTTAGCCAAGGAGGAAAGAATAGAATGGAGTGCTAATCTGAGCCACTTATTTTTATCTCGCTCGATTTTCGCTTTTAACATCCCTTTCCCCCCGTTCCTTCCTATTGGCTGAAAGCATATTTTGATGCAAGCTCATACTATGCTGGGACAGACCTTTCAGAGGGGAACGAAAACGAAAACGAGACGAAAAATACTTAATTTGTCTATGGCAGTCACGAGCCAATAGGAAAGAACGGGGGAAAGGGATGTTAAAAGTTATATCGAGCGAGATAAAAATAACTGGCTCAGATTAGCACTCCATTCTATTCTTTCCTCCATGGGTATAGCCATAGAAAAATTGTCTTCAGTCTGAATTTTTCAATTGAATTTCCGCTAGTTTTTTTTAGAACTGGACTTTGTCTTTGATCAAATTGAACGTGAAAAGGTGTACTAGAACAAATTGAAGAGAAATTTAGTTGTGGAGCGCAAGAAAAGTGGAGAACTCGGGGGCGAAGGGAGTCGAGTCGAGTCCTATATACGGCAGGCGTTATATATACATGTAAATTCAGTCACGTATCACGCGAAAGGGCGGATAGTTCATCCGAAGGAACAAATTAAGTGGGTTTATGCAGTGGATTTGGTAAAGTACAGAAGATAGGCAACTTGGCTCCGCGTATAAAAAAAAACAAAAATAGCAGCAGGATTACGTGAAAAAGACAAAAATAGCCATCGAAAGGAGGGTGAGGGCCAGACGAGGGAAAAAGCACCAACACAGGGAAATATGGGGACCAAACCCGGAAAACGAAATTCACGTCATAGGGTACACCTCAAGGTTGTCAGATTGGGCCAGCCCTAGGAAAAGGTAAAGTCTGAAACGCAAAAACAGGTACAGTGGTAGCCCCACTTACACTACCCACTAATCGCCATAATTTTACGAGCGACTGACCTGATTAATTCTTTCACAAGTTTTAACAAATTAGTTTTTAACAAATTCACATACTTCATTGCTTAAACCTTAATTGAAATTTTTTATAAAAATAGGTTACCTATAGACGATCGAGAAAAATTTTAATAATATGTGATTTTAGTCACGTGTTTGCATGTCTAGTTTAGTTTTTCGTGGCCGTGGTATTATTTGTCACTTTCTTTGATTTTTTACCAATTAATAGACTTCAGCTCTGGCAAGTTTTTTATTGCTTGTTTCTTTTCCCGCTTGAGTTATATTTGAAGGTGCTTCAAAATCGAATGATAAATGGGTGTGGCCTACATTTACATATTGAGTGCAAAACTTTTCTCTGGGCATTAGCTTATCTAATCTATTTTAGGCCAACACGAGTCAATAGCCCCTGGACTTAAAATAAAACTATAAAAGGTTGGAAAAGAACATGAATGGACCTTTAAAAAATTCGCTCGCTGCTGCAAGTTACGAGTAGGCTTAGATACTTTTTTGACTATTTCAATACTTCAATCTAATTTATACTAGTATAGGCCTAATATCTTTATTTATAACTATTAGGTCTATCTCAGTCCTCAAAGCTAATGCTCTAACATGCATTACCTCAATTTTACATCAACAACTGTTTCATTGAGTCAAATGCAAATAAAAACTTTTTCAGAAATTTTGATCTTGAGTAATAAGAATGCAATGGCTTTTAGCCTTCTTAATTTTTATATTTTCATTCTATTTACCAATTTTGTATTTTAAAATACAAGTGGCTTATATATCTCTTATGCTATTTATTAATAAGTTGCTATCAATAAATTAGATTTATCTACAAAGTTAAATATGCATTTATTTATTTAATATCTAAGCAAAAGTTGTATATTAAGGCATAGACCTATTACCAATATTGAATAAGTTCTTAATCATAATTTATTCTATTTATCTTTCTAGAATTAGTCAAAGTTACTAATTTGAAATTTTAAATACTTATTGTGATTTCTTAATTGGTAAGAATAAAGTTTCTTGGGCACATTTATATAAAATATAAATATTAACCTTTATGTATTTTATAATAGGAAATTAAATAATTTTTTCAATGAGTTCTGTTTGGTATTGTTAATACTCCACAGTGCTCTGATCAACTCATGATGCGGACTATTGCTACTGAGCATTGGACTGACTCGCTGCGCAGGGCTGCCTTTGTCATTGGCAGCTCGCTAGTGGCTTTTGTTGCTGCCAGGAACACTGTGACAGACCTTGCCCAGCGCTTCTGGGGCGCCTCTGGTGATTTCTGGCAGAGCACATTTGATACTGCTTACAGCTTCTTTGGCGGCACTGATGCTTCCGCCAGCCTCTGGGGATCCATAGTCATCACCATGACGGTGTATTGGTCTTTTAACCTGCTGCTCATCCTGCTCGACACTTTCAATTGGCCAGAGTTTCTTATGCGGTACAAGGTAAGACTTTGGGTCTTGTAACCAAGCTGAGGGACTCTGACTCTGTCTGAGATTGTGAGAGAGTCATCTCTGATCCAGGTGACTCTGTCTGAGATTGTGAGAGAGTCATCTCTGACCCAGGTGACTCTATGCCTGAGATTGCGAGAGAGAGTCATCTCTGACCCAGGTGACTCTATGCCTGAGATTGTGAGAGAGTCATCTCTGACCCAGGTGACTCTCTGTCTGAGATTGTGAGAGAGTCATCTCTGACCCAGGTGACTCTATGCCTGAGATTGCGAGAGAGTCATCTCTGACCCAGGTGACTCTATGCCCGAGATTGCGCGAGTGATCTCTGACCCAGGTGACTCTATGCCTGAGATTGCGAGAGTCATCTCTGACCCAGGTGACTATGTCTGAGATTTCGACAGAGTCATCTCTGACCCAGGTGACTTTATGCCCGAGATTGCGAGAGTGAACTCTGATCCAGGTGACTCCATGTCTGAGATTGCGAGTGAGAGTCATCTCTGACCCAGGTGACTATGTCTGAGATTGCGACAGAGTCATCTCTGACCCAGGTGACTCTATGCCCGAGATTGCGCGAGTGATCTCTGAAGCAGGTGACTCTATGCTTGAGATTGCGAGGGTCATCTCTGACCCAGGTGACTCTCTGTCTGAGATTGCGAGAGAGTGATCTCTGACCCAGGTGTCTAATTGTGATCGCGCCCACCCCCCTTAGGTGCAGCCGGACAAAAACGCCCCAGTGGACAGGCGCCAGCTGGCCAAAGCCATCGCCCTGGTGCTGTTCAACCAGACTGTTGTTGGGATTCCCTTCTCCCTGCTGGCTTATCAGGCTTTCAGGCTGCGAGGCGGAGTGTTCCACGGCGAGCTGCCCACTCTGCAGTGGGTCATCCTTGAAATTGGCGTCTGCGTGCTGGCCGAAGAGGTGTTCTTCTACTATTCCCACCGGCTGCTGCACCACCCCAGCATCTACAAGTGAGCAATGCTTATGCTTTTTTTCTTGGGGTGGGTCAGATTCATCCATCATCTATCCTTGATATTCCCGAATCTTCAGAATCACTTTCTATATGATAATTCCCAGATCCCCAGTCCCAATGATCTTCTCGAATCCTCAGACTCAATGATCTTCCCAAATCCCCAGACTCAATGATCTTCTCGAATCCTCAGACTCAATGATCTTCCCAAATCCCCAGACTCAATGATCTTCTCGAATCCTCAGACTCAATGATCTTCCCAAATCCCCAGACTCAATGATCTTCCCGAATCCCCAGACTCAATGACCTTTTAATCCCCAGACTCAATGATCTTCCCAAATCCCCAGACTCAATGATCTTCTCGAATCCTCAGACTCAATGATCTTCCCGAATCCCCAGACTCAATGACCTTTTAATCCCCAGACTCAATGATCTTCCCAAATCCCCAGACTCAATGATCTTCCCAAATCCCCAGACTCAATGATCTTCTCGAATCCTCAGACTCAATGATCTTCCCGAATCCCCAGACTCAATGAGCTTCCCAAATCCCCAGACTCAATGAGCTTCCCGGCCGAATCCCCAGACTCAATGTTCTTCCCGAATCCCCAGCCTTAATGACCTTCCCAAATCCCCAGACTCAATGATCTTCCCGAATCCCCAGTAGGAAAGTAAATCTCGTTAACAAAAGATCCATCGCCTTGCCTTATCCAGACACATTCACAAGATCCATCACGAGTGGACAGCTCCCATTGGGATAATATCCCTGTACGCGCACCCGATCGAGCACGTCCTATCGAACCTACTGCCGCCGTGTGTCGGACCCCTGATCATGGGCTCGCACCTGGGGACGGTGTGGGTGTGGTTCTGCCTGGCCCTGATCTCCACCTCCATCGCCCACTGCGGCTACCACTTCCCGCTGCTTCCCTCGCCCGAGGCGCACGACTTTCATCATCTGAAATTTGTGAACAACTTCGGCGTGCTTGGAGTGCTGGACAGCCTGCACGGCACCGACCGGCTGTTCAGGGCCAGTAAAGCCTACCAGCGGCACTTCCTGCTGCTGAGCCTCGTGCCGGTGCGCGAGCTCCATCCCGACGATGAGAAGGCCGGCGATAAAAGACGGCAGGCGGAGGCGGCAAAGTGACCGCGGTTCAACGGGAGTTCAGAATGTACTTTTTTAAAGACTTCTGTTGCTACGAGTTGGTTTCGGGACTGTAATAAACGGTTCAGTAATACTACTACACGATTTGCGCTACTTGCAGTAGCGAGATGCAGCTATTTTAATGTGTTTCAAGTTTCTTGTGATTCAGCGAGTTTTTCTTTCTAGCAAATTGAAAGTTTATTCTTAGCGGTGTCTGGTGCTTTCTATTTGAATAATATCAAGCTATGCATGTTTTTCATTTTTCAATTTTAATTAACCCGACCCATTTTGAATTAAATTTGATTTCCTTTCTCTATTGTTCGGATTTTAAACAGCATATTACAATATACGGTATTATACGCTTAAGAAATAATTTAATAGGTAAACGATCACCGCTTACAGTGACCTTGATTGACCTATAAAGTGTGTTGAGAATTTGGCTGCATTTTTTATCGGAAAATTGCACGCTTCTCTGGTTGAGGGCGCATTTCTGCCTTTTCAAGTAGCCGAAAGCCTCTGGGGAGTTGCCATGGCTTGAATTGGATTTTATTGGGTGCTGCTGACCTGCTAGAGGTTTGCGTTGAACTGAACTGCTCAATTTGGGTCAGTTGGTTTGGGGATTCTTGTTAATATCAATAGCTAGACTAGGGATTTGGGAGCTTGTATTGATATGGGATGTTCATTTTGTGTCAGAGGTTGAGGAGAGATGTAGAATTTGTGTCAGATGCTGGGTGAGATGTAGAATTTGTGTCAGATGCTGGGTGAGATGTAGAATTTGTGTCAGATGCTGGGAAGAGATGTATAATTTGTGTCAGATGCTGGTAAATGATGTAGAATTTGTGTCAGATGCTGGGAAGAGATGTAGAATTTGTGTCAGATGCTGGTAAATGATGTAGAATTTGTGTCAGATGCTGGGAAAAGATGTAGAATTTGTGTCAAATGTGGGGAAAAGATGTAGGATTTGTGTCAGATGTTGGGAAAAGATGTAGGATTTGTGTCAAATGTGGGGAAAAGATGTAGGATTTGTGTCAGATGTTGGGAAAAGATGTAGGATTTGTGTCAGATGCTGGGAAGAGATGTAGAATTTGTGTCAGATGTTGGAAAGAGATGTAGAATTTGTGTCAGATGTTGGGAAGAGATGTAGAATTTGTGTCAGATGCTGGGAAGAGATGTAGAATTTGTGTCAGATGTTAGTAAGAGATGTAGAATTTGTGTCAGAGGTTGAGGAAAGATGTAGAATTTGTGTCAGATGCTGGGTGAGATGTAGAATTTGTGTCAGATGTTAGTAAATGATGTAGAATTTGTGTCAGATGTTAGTAAGAGATGTAGAATTTGTGTCAGATGCTGGGTGAGATGTAGAATTTGTGTCAGATGTTAGTAAATGATGTAGAATTTGTGTCAGATGTTAGTAAGAGATGTAGAATTTGTGTAAGATGCTGGGAAGAGATGTAGAATTTGTCAGATGCTTGGAAGAGATGTAGAATTTGTGTCAGATGCTTGGAAGAGATGTAGAATTTGTGTCAGATGCTGGGAAGAGATGCCAAAATTGTGTCAGGAGATGTTGAGAATACGAGTAATAACGTTGTCAAAATCTTGAAAAATATGTTAAAGTTATGTGTCATGTCAGATCTTAAATTTGGATATTGAACTGATTACAATACATCAAATACCTGTTATATTACATGTTACATATATAGTGTGTTAAAAACATGCAGAATTAAAGATTTCACAGACGACCTACATATTGGTTGGTATGGAGCAGGCAGTCAGGAGGTTAATGACAGTCAGCCATTAACATTCTCAACTCCATTGAATTCCGCGAGACCCCTGCTAGGAATTTCATGATTTAGAAATTCGATTACCACTGAGCTGTCCTGCAGGAGCAGCTGTTCACCGTCACTTTAATGAAGGACTGAATAAATTTCTATCATTCTTCAACGTGCCAAGGCAACCAAGACCTTAGAGTGCCAACTCCTTCCCTGCTATGCCGACTACTAAATGAAAATATCTGATTTGAAGACACGCATTATCATCTGTGCTTATCTGTCACCAATAAAGTACGCTCGTACCTTCTGAATTTTAAGCCAAACAGACTTTTAAATAGATCTACAATCGAATACTTACTGCTGTGCGCCTTTGGCCTTTCTGTGCCTTTGAGAATACGAGGAATGATCGTGTCAAAATCTTGACACTATGTATGCGTTTGGTACAGCTCTCTCCTCTCCCTCTCTCTCCCACCCTTTCTCTCCTCTCCCTCTTCTCTCCCACCCTTTCTCTCCTCTCCCTCTTCTCTCCCACCCTTTCTCTCCTCTCCCTCTTCTCTCCCACCCTTTCTCTCCTCTCCCTCTTCTCTCCAACCCTTTCTCTCCTCTCCCTCTTCTCTCCCACCCTTTCTCTCCTCGCCCTCTTCTCTCCCACCCTTTCTCTCCTCTCCCTCTTCTCTCCAATCCTTTCTCTCCTCTCCCTCTTCTCTCCAACCCTTTCTCTCCTCTCCCTCTTCTCTCCCACCCTTTCTCTCCTCGCCCTCTTCTCTCCCACCCTTTCTCTCCTCTCCCTCTTCTCTCCAATCCTTTCTCTCCTCTCCCTCTTCTCTCCCACCCTTTCTCTCCTCTCCCTCTTCTCTCCAACCCTTTCTCTCCTCTCCCTCTTCTCTCCCACCCTTTCTCTCCTCTCCCTCTTCTCTCCCACCCTTTCTCTCCTCTCCCTCTTCTCTCCCACCCTCTCTCTCCTCTCCCTCTTCTCTCCCACCCTTTCTCTCCACTCCCACCCTCTCTCTCCACTCCCACCCTCTCTCTCCACTCCCACCCTCTCTCTCCACTCCCACCCTCTTTCTCCACTCTCACCCTCTCTCTCCACTCCCACCCTCTCTCTCCACTCCCACCCTTTCTCTCCTCTCCCTCTTCTCTCCAACCCTTTCTCTCCTCTCCCTCTTCTCTCCAACCCTTTCTCTCCACTCCCACCCTCTCTCTCCACTCCCACCCTCTCTCTCCACTCCCACCCTCTCTCTCCACTCCCACCCTCTTTCTCCACTCTCACCCTCTCTCTCCACTCCCACCCTCTCTCTCCACTCCCACCCTCTCTCTCCACTCCCACCCTCTCTCTCCTCTCCCACCCTCTCTCTCCTCTCCCACCCTCTCTCTCCACTCCCACCCTCTCTCTCCACTCCCACCCTCTCTCTCCACTCCCACCCTCTCTCTCCACTCCCACCCTCTTTCTCCACTCCCACCCTCTCTCTCCACTCCCACCCTCTCTCTCCACTCCCACCCTCTCTCTCCTCTCCCACCCTCTCTCTCCTCTCCCACCCTTTCTCTCCTCTCCCTTTCACTCTCTTCTCTCCCTCCCACTCTCTCCTCTCCCTCTTCTCTCCCACCCTTTCTCTCCTCTCCCTTTCATTCTCTTCTCTCCCTCCCACTCTCTCCTCTCCCACCCTCTCTCTCCACTCCCACCCTCTCTCTCCACTCCCACCCTCTCTCTCCACTCCCACCCTCTCTCTCCACTCCCACCCTCTTTCTCCACTCCCACCCTCTCTCTCCACTCCCACCCTCTTTCTCCACTCCCACCCTCTCTCTCCACTCCCACCCTCTCTCTCCACTCCCACCCTCTCTCTCCTCTCCCACCCTCTCTCTCCTCTCCCACCCTCTCTCTCCTCTCCCTCTTCTCTCCCACCCTTTCTCTCCTCTCCCTTTCACTCTCTTCTCTCCCTCCCACTCTCTCCTCTCCCTCCCACTCTCTCCTCTCCCACCCTCCCTCTTCTCTCCCACCTTTCTCTCCTATCCCACCCTTTCTCTCCTCTCCCTCTCACTCTCTTCTCTCCCACTCTCTCTCCTCTCCCACCCTCCCTCTCCTCTCCTCTCCCACCCTCCCTCTCCTCTCCTCTCTCCCACTTTGTATTCCATTTTATAAGTGAACACCTTAGCTAAAGCAGTCACACGTGTATCCAGCTATTGCATTATCAGACCCTCATAAAAATTGCAAATGTTAGGCTTTGGTCCTTAGATTGTATTGTAGAAAGGATCCTTAGCAGCTGCAGATCTCTAGGTGAAGCTTAGAGCCTCCGGGTGTAGCAAAGCCAGATTGTGAACACATATGAGGCTACACTGGCTTCGATTGAATGCTTTTGCAGACCTGTGCAGCGAACTGAATCCTTTCTCGGATGCTGTCCGCCTTTTGGACATGTCAATCAGCGCTAACGCATTGCACTGCGGCCCCAATGAGAGGCAGGGTTTTCTCAGCGCTGTCCGATACGGCAAAAACATTAAATAAGCGCTTGCAAGTGCACTGCTTCCGATACGGCAGTTGAACTGTTTCAAACGATACGAGACCCACTCCCCCTCTCTCCCACTCCTCCTCTCTCAAACTTCGCCTCTCTTCCACTTTCTCCTCTCTCCCGCTCTCTCCGCTCTTGCATCCTAAAATCAGTCTCAAGCTTCACAAATCCTACACACACACACACACACACACACACACACACTCATACACACACACACTCATACACACTCATACACACTCATACACACACACACACACACACACACACACACACACACACACACACACACACACACACCCCAACACGTTCTCTATCCTTCAAAGTGAGCTCAACACGCTGACAGAGAATATTCACAATATCCGGTAAGAAGCAGCATGCAGTGTTTTCTCGCCCACTCTCCGTCTCCTGAATGCATTTTTTCGGGCACTGCCATCAGAAATCATTGATTAAATATGCGGAATGCAAAGAGGCTCTACTCCTATGGCGACATCCTTGGTCTGCCATGCTAAATAATGAGTGCCAGCGCCATCAGCGATGAGTCTGAATAGCCGCTGCCCATCTCTTGTGCATTAATCTGGTTATGGCTGTTATTGAGCTGCTCATGCATATGCAAATTGTGAGCTGGAGACTCATTAATCAATACAGTAGCTGTGCCAGTCTGTCTGTCCGTCTGTCTGCTATCTATCTATCTATCTATCTATCTATCTATCTATCTATCTATCTATCTATCTATCTATCTATCTATCTATCTATCTATCTATCTATCTATCTATCTATCTATCTATCTATCTATCTATCTATCTATCTATCTATCTATCTATCTATCTATCTATCTATCTATCTATCTATCTATCTATCTATCTATCTATCTATCTATCTATCTATCTATCTATCTATCTATCTCTCTATCTATCTATCTATCTATCTATCTATCTATCTATCTATCTATCTATCTATCTATCTATCTATCTATCTATCTATCTATCTATCTATCTATCTATCTATCTATCTATCTATCTATCTATCTATCTATCTATCTATCTATCTATCTATCTATCTATCTATCTATCTATCTATCTATCTATCTATCTATCTATCTATCTATCTATCTATCTATCTATCTATCTATCTATCTATCTATCTATCTATCTATCTATCTATCTATCTATCTATCTATCTATCTATCTATCTATCTATCTATCTATCTATCTATCTATCTATCTATCTATCTATCTATCTATCTATCTATCTATCTCTATCTCTCCTACAGAGGCCTCAGAGAACCCCAGATCAAACCATGATCAGCAGTGCACTCCGCAAGCTCCCAACTCGCAGTACTCACGCACAATGACGGCCGCACTCTCCCAGCATCCCCAATGTCAACACAAAGTCTTCCCAGATCGCTGCATCGCTCTTTTCCTCAATCAATGCCGCTGATATTTATCTTGGCCAATTGAGGGGAGCAGCAGCCGCAGCAGCAGCAGCAGCAGAGGCGGCTGCAGAGAGGAAGCGGCCGCCTTGTTGAAGGCAGAGAGAGTTTCAGCCGCAAGCAGGAGCAGCTCCAGCGGCCGGATTGATTTATTGGCTGCCGAAAAATATGCTAGGTTGGCTCGGAGGGCACGCAACGCAAAAGAATGAAAGTTAGGAAGTCGCCGCGTGAAGCATGAGCTCCAGGAAAAGTGCATTTGGCAAGTGGTTTGGTTGTACCGCTAGATGAGTTTGCTATTCTCCAGCAGGGAAACGCTTCCTGCCTTTTTCAGACACGGTCACAGACACGGTCAGAGATACGGTCAGAGACACGGTCAGAGACACGGTCAGAGACACGGTCAGAGACACGGTCACAGATACGGTCAGAGACACGGTCACAGATACGGTCAGAGACACGGTCACAGATACGGTCAGAGACACGGTCAGAGACACGGTCACAGATACGGTCAGAGACACGGTCACAGATACGGTCAGAGACACGGTCACAGATACGGTCAGAGACACGGTCACAGGTACGGTCAGAGACACGGTCACAGATACGGTCACAGATACGGTCACAGACACGGTCAGAGACACGGTCACAGATACGGTCAGAGACACGGTCACAGATACGGTCAGAGACACGGTCACAGATACGGTCAGAGACACGGTCACAGATACGGTCAGAGACACGGTCAGAGACACGGTCAGAGACACGGTCACAGATACGGTCACAGACACGGTCACAGATACGGTCAGAGACACGGTCACAGATACGGTCAGAGACACGGTCACAGATACGGTCAGAGACACGGTCACAGATACGGTCACAGATACGGTCACAGATACGGTCACAGATACGGTCACAGATACGGTCAGAGACACGGTCACAGATACGGTCACAGATACGGTCACAGATACGGTCACAGATACGGTCACAGATACGGTCACAGATACGGTCACAGATACGGTCAGAGACACGGTCACAGATACGGTCAGAGACACGGTCAGAGACACGGTCAGAGACACGGTCAGAGACACAGTCAGAGACACGGTCAGAGACACGGTCACAGACACGGTCACAGATACGGTCACAGATACGGTCACAGACACGGTCACAGATACGGTCACAGATACGGTCAGAGACACGGTCACAGACACGGTCACAGACCCGGTCACAGACACGGTCATGGACACGATCACCGTGTAGGGTCCCAAGCGAAGCAGGGTCACCCGACTGTGGCCCTGAGATTCCTGAGATGCGGGCAGGCGCCTCCTCGCCTTAACACTCCGGATTAGCTTAGATATGCGAGCATTCCCTTCATTCCCCTATACGAGCGTATTGATTAGGAGCTTAGCCAAGCATGCTGTAGAGTTGGGCACCCAACACGATCCGCTTCCGGCTCGCTTTGTATTAGAAAATCTCACAGATAATTCGTCAGTCAGGCTGCCTATGCTTCTGTCTCTGTCTGCCTGTCTGTCTGTCTGTCTGTCTGTCTGTCTGTCTGTCTGTCTGTCTGTCTGTCTGTCTGTCTGTCTGTCTGTCTGTCTGTCTGTCTGTCTGTCTGTCTGTCTGTCTGTCTGTCTGTCTGTCTGTCTGTCTGTCTGTCTGTCTGTCTGTCTGTCTGTCTGTCTGTCTGTCTGTCTGTCTGTCTGTCTGTCTGTCTGTCTGTCTGTCTGTCTGTCTGTCTGTCTGTCTGTCTGTCTGTCTGTCTGTCTGTCTGTCTGTCTGTCTGTCTGTCTGTCTGTCTGTCTGTCTGTCTGTCTGTCTGTCTGTCTGTCTGTCTGTCTGTCTGTCTGTCTGTCTGTCTGTCTGTCTGTCTGTCTGTCTGTCTGTCTGTCTGTCTGTGTGTCTGTCTGTCTGTCTGTCTGTGTGTCTGTCTGTCTGTCTGTCTGTCTGTCTGTCTGTCTGTCTGTCTGTCTGTCTGTCTGTCTGTCTGTAGTCCCAGTTGCTGGAAATAGAACCCAATTTATATCTCAAAAAAGAGAAAGGCAATGCACAGTGCTTTATCGCAAGTGGACAAACACGGACAGAAAAGCAGTGGATGACCGTCAGTTGAAGAGGTTTCAGTATCTGAGAAGCAATCATGCATCGGCAAGCAGTTGCGGTACATACAGTGCAGTTCTTGTGGGAAGGCTTTTATTGCATTTTTTCCTACACATAGCATGCGCAAAACATCAAGCTGCAATGAATGCACTTTGAAACCATTACGAGCTAAACGGGTTTGTTTAACTGGCGCCTGTGCGTTGGTGAATTCTCAGTCTGCTCAGAGGACTGTTGAAGTATAAATTTTCATTATGTACTTATTTTTGGTTAGAGACTGAAATCCTGTACTATTTTGAATTTAATTTGCAATAGATTAGTAATCCATATTATATAGATTAGTAATCCATATCATATAGACTAGCAATCCCTATCATATAGATTAGCAATCCCTATCATATAGATTAGCAATCCATATCATATAGACTAGCAATCCCTATCATATAGATTAGCAATCCCTATCATATAGACTAGCAATCCCTATCATATAGATTAGCAATCCCTATCATATAGATTAGCAATCCCTATCATATAGACTAGCAATCCCTATCATATAGATTAGCAATCCCTATCATATAGATTAGCAATCCCTATCATAGTCTAGCAATCCAGGCTTTAAAGTGCATCTAAATCTACTCAGCGACTCCCCATCCGCTCCAATCAGACGTTGAAACCAACGCCAACGTCGCCCTCGTCGTTGCGATTTCGCCGACGCCGGCGCAGCTGCCGCAGGCTTGGCCGCCGGTTGTCGCAGCCGCAGGCGGCCCTGGACAGGAAGGCCAGCAGGCAGGCGGCCATGCAGGCGGAGGCGATCAGCACTAGCAGGCTGAAGCATTCGGCGCAGAAGAAGGCCTTGCGCAGCAGCGGGCAGGGCGGCACGAGGCTGTCGTAGCGGGGCGGCTCGGCCTGCGAGCTGCCGACCTCGCACAGGGTGAAGAAGTAGAGCTTCACCAGACACGCCGACGTGGCCAGCAGCGACAGGCCGACGGCTGAGGCTGCCAGGACGATTCCCGCTGCCAGCGAGCAGCGGGCGGGCCGCCGCGGCCGAAGGCAGGCCGGCAGGACGGCCGCCGCCAGCAGGCAGACGCTCGCGGCGATGCCCGCGTGGTTCAATGCCAGGACCAGCGGCTTCGGTGGTTGCCTTGGCCGCGGCAGGCGGAGCCCGACTTCGACAGCCTGGCCGGCCAGCAGCAGACTATTGTCCAGAGTCTGGCGCGCCTCGGACAGCCAGCTTGGCGCCTCTCGCGCCGACCTGTCCAGCAGCGGCGTCAGAGTGCCGGCGCTGCCACCGCCGCAGCGGGGCCAGTCGACGCCGGGGCCGGAGCCGGCGAAGTTGAAGCGAAGGAAAGAGCCGTCCGAGTGCCAGCCGAAAAGTGCCAGCCTGGCCGCGTCCACCGACAGCAGCAGCGCCGCCAGGAGCAGCAGAGCGCTGGCGAACCGGCCCGCCCGCTCGTCCAGTTCGCTCCGTCCGGTCCCGCGGCAGCAAAAGCAGCAGCAGCAGCAGAGACAGCAGCAGCCAGACTCCCCGTCAGTCTCGCTGCTGCCAGTGGAGATGGACACGGTGGTCGATGAGCCTGCGGGCTTCTGGCGGTGCTGCTGCATCTGCATGGCCTCGGCATTGACGTAGTCGGGCAGACTGGCAGAGTGCATGACCAGTCGCGGCTGCTCAGGGGGGGACAATGGAGAAAGAAGTCGCGCCAGGCAGCTCAGACAGATCCTCCTCTATCCGCTTCTTCTTATTTTCTTGACCCCCGCGCTGTCTGCTTCCTCTCGCTCTCCATGCTGCTTTTTTCTCCTGCTCCCCGCTCCGGAGGCTCCGCTCCTTCCTCCTGTTTCTATGCCTCAGCCCCGTCCCCTAGAAGCGGGACGCCAATCCCTTGGCTCCGTCTCTTCCTACCTCTCTCTCTCTCTCTCGCCCCCAGCCCCAGAGCCTCGCAGCGGCATCGATTGCCCGCCAATTTCAATCCGAAGCCCGGCCGGGTCTCCCCCTGCGGGCAGCCCCCCCCCGGACCGATGCGCCCCTCCGCTGCTGCCGGCCGCCGAATTGGCAATGCGATTTTTATTGCGGTCCCCAGCCTGAATAAGTGCCCCGTCCCCCTCTCTCCCCCCTTCCTCCCATTGCTCCTCTTCCGTCTCATCCGTCTGTATTTTCCCTTATCCTCTTCCTCCGTTTGAAAAGAAATTTTTGAGTTCCCTTCCGCAGCGAGGAGTGTCCTCTTCATCTGTGCTCTGCTTTGCTTTAATTTGCAGTCTTTCATTTCTTCGAAGAGAAGTTGTTAAATTTCATCCTGTTTCTGTCACGGTTCACCGATGCTGGAAAATATTGGAGCTGTCATTGGCTTGACTAAATAGACAGACAGACAGACACACAGACAGACAGACAGACAGACAGACAGACAGACAGACAGACAGACAGACAGACAGACAGACAGACAGACAGACAGACAGACAGACAGACAGACAGACAGACAGACAGACAGACAGACAGACCGACAGACACACAGACAGACAGACAGACAGACAGACAGACAGACAGACAGACAGACAGACAGACAGACAGACAGACAGACAGACAGACAGACAGACAGACAGACAGACCGACAGACACACAGACAGACAGACAGACAGACAGACAGACAGACAGACAGACAGACAGACAGACAGACACACACACAGACAGACAGACAGACAGACAGACAGACAGACAGACAGACAGACAGACAGACAGACAGACAGACAGACAGACAGACAGACAGACAGACAGACAGACAGACAGACAGACAGACAGACAGACAGACAGACAGACAGACAGACAGAAAGACAGACAGACAGACAGATTTATTTTAATTTGAAAAAACACAATCAAAATTTATTGCATTTGATTGACACGATTTGCTAGAGTGACTGGATGGATCGGGCGGTCACAGGGTGAGATACGAGCGTAAATTCAGGTTTTCAATTAAACAGCGAGCAGGCAAGACTTGAATAACGGAATCGGTGTTTGATGATCAATTTGATAATTGGAACTGATGTGGGAAATGATGAGTGGGGAATTACATAAGTAGACAGCAGAGTTGAAGACAGCTGGCATCCTCAAAGTGAGAAATCCTCATCAACATTGGGCACGCGATGACAGAACTGTCAAGAGCAGGCCAGCAAACACAGCCAAGTGATCAGCACAGACGCTTGCTTATCGCATCCGGTTGCCATGGGGGTTCGGCCGGACTCGCCCAGGCCGGAACTCGATGCCCAGCGAGGCCAGCAGCTGTGCCTCCCTGTCGGCCGCTTCTTCAGCCGGCGACAACCGGAAGTTGACCGACTTTTTTCTACTCGCTGTAGTCGCCTCAGTCGAATTTGGCAGCGCATCTGAGCAAGTCGAAGAAGACTTTGTTGAACAATCCTCGGATGTCAGCGGCTCCTTGTTGTCGGCGTTGGAATCAGAGTCGGTGGTTCCTGCTGCCGAGGCGGCGGCAGCGGCAGCGGCGGCAGCTGCGGCCTTCCACTTGGCTGCAGGTTCCCCGGAGCTGACCAGCGGCAGCTGCGGCTGCCGTCTGGACAGACGGTACGGCGCTTTGAACAGTCCAGTACCGCCAACGGCTGACGTCATCTGTACTCTGCACTAGCTGAGAAGTTGATGACAGAACAAGGCACAGACAGGCAGACGGACAGCGAAGAGAGCTTTCACTTGGGCATTTCCTCTCCAGTTTCTATTCGCATTTATAGCTTAGCAAAGCGCTGAGAAGAAAGTGACCGACACAGGGCCCTACATCTATTCTGTATACTTTCTCTCCATTGTTCTTTTTTGCGCGGGACAGGGAGGGGAGGCAGCGAGGACCCCCAGCTGAGAGACTGCGTGTGGCTCCGAGCTGGATGACGAAGCCCACCCACCCAGCTTCATCAGATCAGACACACACACACACACACACAGGCTCAACGATGCGTGACATGCCTCAGACTGTGTCTTAGTGTGTTGTGCGCTGCGATAAATTCTGCTAGCTCGTATTGAAAGTTTTACAACACGCCTGGCTGTAGCCCGATGTAAACTCGCCTTGAAGCCTAGATTATTAATTAGGAAGGCGCCAGATGTCTTCTACCGAAGAGACTGAGAAGTAGGCTAGTGCGCTCTATTAGTGCAGAGCTATAGAAATTCAGTTTTTTAGTTTTACGACCATTTTTTGCACGTCACGAGAACTCGGGGGCAGCTGCTGACCTACTGATGTACTACTTGTAAAGCCATTTCTGCAGCATTACTGAGACTGGTGTCTGGCTGGCAATCTCACTGTCTACCTCTCATTCTCCTAGCAATCTCGGTATCTACCTCTCATTCTCCTACCAATCTCAGTGTCTACCTCTCATTCTTCTAGCAATCTCACTGTCTACCTCTCATTCTCCTAGCAATCTCAGTGTTTACCTCTCATTCTCCTACCAATCTCACTGTCTACCTCTCATTCTTCTAGCAATCTCACTGTCTACCTCTCATTCTCCTAGCAATCTCAGTGTTTACCTCTCATTCTTCTAGCAATCTCACTGTCTACCTCTCATTCTCCTAGCAATCTCAGTGTTTACCTCTCATTCTCCCAGGCATCTCACTGTCTACCTCTCATTCTCCTAGCAATCTCGGTGTATACCTCTCATTCTCCTACCAATCTCACTGTCTACCTCTCATTCTCCTAGCAATCTCGGTGTCTACCTCTCATTCTCCTAGCAATCTCGGTGTCTACCTCTCATTCTCCTAGCAATCTCAGTGTCTACATCTCATTCTCCTAGCAATCTCAGTGTCTACCTCTCATTCTCCTAGCAATCTCGGTGTCTACCCCTCTCTCTCCCAGGCATCTCAGTGTCTACCTCTCATTCTCCTAGCAATCTCACTGTCTACCTCTCATTCTCCCAGCCATCTCACTTTCTATCTTTCACTCTTCCAGCCATCTCAGTGTCTACCTCTCAATCTCCTAGCAATCTCAGTGTCTACCTCTCATTCTCCTAGCAATCTCAGTGTCTACCTCTCATTCTCCTAGCAATCTCAGTGTCTACCTCTCATTCTCCCAGCCATCTCGCTATCTACTTTTCACTCTTCCAGCAATCTCAGTGTCTACCTCTCAATCTCCTAGCAATCTCAGTGTAGACCTCTCAATCTCCTAGCAATCTCAGTGTCTACCTTTCAATCTCCCAGCCGTCTCATTGTCTACCTCTCACTCCACAGTTGTTTCAATGTCTACCTCTCATTATCCTAGCAATCTGAGTGTCTATATCTCATATTCTCCAAGTCATCTCAGAATCAACCCCTTGCCTCTCCAAACTTTCTCAGTGTCTACCTCTCTTCCTCAGTATTTGCACAGACTTTCTCTCTCTCCATACGCCTCAGAGTTCGCACGCGTCCCCCTCTCGGCTATTGGAATTGAACATCTCCTCTATCTTTAGTCCGTGACAGGATGGAGCTGCTCCAATGCTGAGATCTGCCTGTAAGCCGGATTTTGAGTCAGACTCGCCCAGTGCTATTGAGATCAGATCTAGCTACTTTAAGTAGCTTAGTATGGAGTTTGAAGAAAACAGACTTGTAATTTCTACTAATTCGACTTTTACCAAAAACAAAATCAAGATTTCACTGGTGACTTTGCGCTTGTCAAAGGCAAAGTGATGCCTCATCGGTGAGCGTGTTTCACACTCATGACTCACACTCATGATTCACACTCATGATTCACACTCATGATTCACACTCATGATTCACATTCATGATTCACACTCATGATTCACACTCATGATTCACACTCATGATTCACATTCATGATTCACACTCATGATTCACACTCATGATTCACACTCATGATTCACACTCATGATTCACACTCATGATTCACACTCATGATTCACACTCATGATTCACACTCATGATTCACACTCATGATTCACACTCATGATTCACACTCCTGATTCACACTCATGATGCACACTCATGATTTTGGCGTGCTTGTATGTGCTCAGGATTGGCAGATTTGCCGTCAGCGCTGGTTGTAGGATGATGTCGCCAAAGAAATCGTTGCTCCAGGGTGCCTACGGCCTTCCTGCAAGCGATTGGTAATATTGTGACTATTATCATTATTATTATTATTATTACTATTATTTTATTATTATCAGCGGTTGTCAAAGGAGTCATAACTTGAAAGATATAAGTGCGCATTGAAACCGCTACATAAACTCGCTTGCAAATATGTTCGCACTAGCTACTACAAGTAGTTTGCCCTAACATTTTTATTCGGACAGCATCGCATCATTTCTAGGAAACTATACACGTAGAAGAAAGACAACACGTCGAAAAAGCAGCTTTTTTTAAGAAATTGTCTTTAATCTGCAGAAGCAGGTTTACTCATTTATTTGCAGTGTGCCAGCAGAAACTAAACCAGAAACACTTAACAAAGACTTTGTTTTATCGCTTTCATCTGCATAGTTTTCGCGTTTAGATTGGCCTGACCAGTCTGGAATCAAACTGCACAAGTTTTTATTCTCTTCCGCGAATCTTTCTGTTGCCAACTTAAACTATCCTCTGCAGGTCTGCCATCCAGTGACTCTTAGGTAAATATCAAAAGGTAACTTTCATATTTTGGTGATTTGAATAATTATTAATTTTGTTATTATTTTATATTTGACAGAATCCTTAGGCTCTGTGCATTTTGTTTGCAAAGTTGGTAAATATTACGTATATTCAAATTATTGGGATTCTTTTGCTTCGTATATTGAACAGAACTGCTTCGAATTGTTAATACAGTCAGCTCTTCCACACAGAGTTCCACACGGTGCATTATTGTGCGGCAAATATAGCTCAGTCAGGCTCGCAGCTTGTATTGGGGAATTCTCCTACACACTGCATGCTTATCGCTCTCTCTCTCTCTCTCTCTCTCTCTATCTCGTGGCCGATCGAAAAAATCAGATTGACTGCTCAGGGTGAAGGCGGGATTATTAATCTGAGCAGCAGACTGGAGAGGCTTCTCCGAAAAAATGCGCCCCCGGTTGTTGCCAAGCCTTGGGGCGGCAAGGAAATGAGAGAGAGGAAAACAAGAGTCATTCTGGGCTTCCCTATGAAATGCCTGCTGGGGCTGGGAGGGCAGGAGTCCGATCGATCGGTTCGGCATTAAATACAGACTGGCAGGGTGGATCTCCGATCCCCTAATTTCATTCTTCTTTCCCGTTGCCTCCACCCCAGCAACACGGCTGGAACTCGGGCGGTCATGGCGGACGAGCCGGCGGCACTCAAGGAGCAGATCGTCAACCTTGACGACATCGTTGACAGGTTTGCCGAAGCCATCTACGACAGGAACGAACGCAAGGACTTGGAGAAGTCGCTCGGCTGCCGGCTGCCCTGGGGCGAACTGCGCCGAGAGATCGACACCCGCGAGCTGCAGGTGGTCACCGCCGTGCCCAACTACGAGCCTGAGGCGGCCAACCGCGCTGGCGGCGACGGCGAGGGCGACGATGACAAGCTGCTTGCCTCCGAGGCCGTCACGGTGGTGGCTCAGGGCCGGGCGCTGAGGCCCAGCACCAGCAGCTGCTGTGCATTCCGCACGGTGTACACCAACGAGTGCCCGCACGAGATCGTCAACCACATCAACACCAGCAGGACCACCCGCTCGAGCTGCTGCTACCGCATCACCCGCGGCCTCGTGCTCAACCAGGAGTTCGGCCTGAAGCTCGCGCTGCCGCAGGACATCCTGGAACTCAACGCCGGCTTCAGCGCCGAGTTCAGCTTGGAGAAGGAGTCGGAGAAGTCGGTGGAGTCCGAGGTGACGTGGGCCATCAACACGGAGATCCGGGTGCCCGGCAGCCGGGACGGCCGGCCCTCCCGGGTGGAAGCGGAGGTGGTGATTGAGGAGAACGAGTTCAAGGCCCGGTTCACGGCCGTCACCTACCTATCCGGCCGCATCAAGGTGCGCCTGTACACCAAGGACAATCGCTACCTGCTGCCAATCGTGATCCCGAATCTGCGCCAGGTGTTCCAGCGAAACCTCGGCTTCCGGCACCCGGAGGGCAGCAGCAAGGTCGCCTTCGTGACGGCCGGCACATTTCACACGCGGTTCGGCGTGTCGCAGCGAGTTCGAATTGTGCCGGCCGCAGACAGCTGATGGAAATGAAGGACGCGATGAACTTTTTTAAATCGCAAGCATTATTTAACTAATTTACTAAACAGACTGATCATAACTGCTCTAGGGGAATCTCATAAATGTTTTGAAGGCCGATTCGAACTCAAACTGAATGAAATTGTCGAAGCTTAAAAGAAAAGCTTAGAATTCAACTTGAATGATAGATTACTTAATTGGATGTACTTTTGGTAAAGCTCGCATCAAGAGTTACATTTTGGCAATTTTTAAAAAATAGGCCTTCAATACTTTCTTATAGTGCTGGAGTACTTTCAGTTACTGTTGATTTCTAAAGACTTAAACAATACGAGTCTTCAGCTTTAGTTACGCAGCTTTTAAACCTTTATATAATGCAGATCATTTAACTAATGTTATATTATAATTTAAAAGCATAAGCCAAATAAAATTAGCTACGAGGTCTGTCCAGAAAGTATTGTTGCTACTTTTGATCGCATCTCCTCGTTAGTAAACCGCAACTACACCAGAAAGAGCAACTGCATCAACCCTAAAATAAATAAGTAAAAAAATATTTTTGAACATACTAAAATTGTCTAAATTGTCTAAATTTTGTTGTCTAAATTCCACCCTATAGAATCGCCCTCAATCCACCCTATAGAATCGCCCTTAATCCACCCGATAGAATCGCCCTTAATCCACCCGATAGAATCGCCCTCAATCAACCCGATAGAATCGCCCTCAATCAACCCGATAGAATCGCCCTCAATCAACCCTATAGAATCGCCCTCAATCAACCCTATAGAATCGCCCTCAATTCACCCGATAGAATCGCCCTTAATCCACCCGATAGAATCGCCCTCAATCCACCCTATAGAATCGCCCTCAATCCACCCTATAGAATCGCCCTCAATCCACCCTATAGAATCGCCCTCAATCCACCCTATAGAATCGCTCTTAATCCACCCGATAGAATCGCCCTTAATCCACCCGATAGAATCGCCCTCAATCAACCCGATAGAATCGCCCTCAATCAACCCTATAGAATCGCCCTCAATCCGCCCTATAGAATCGCCCTCAATCCACCCTATAGAATCGCCCTCAATCCACCCTATAGAATCGCCATCAATCCACCCTATAGAATCGTCCTCAATCCGCCCTATAGAATCGTCCTCAATCCACCCTATAGAATCGCCCTCAATCCGCCCTATAGAATCACCCTCAAGCAACCCTATAGAATCGCCCTTAATCCACCCGAAAGAATCGCTCTCAATCCACCCTATAGAATCGCCCCCAATCCACCCTATAGAATCGCCCCCAATCCACCCGATAGAATCGCCCCCAATCCACCCTAAAGAATCGCCCCCAATCCACATCCACCCTATAGAATCGCCCCCAATCCACCCTATAGAATCGCCCCCAATCCACCCTAAAGAATCGCCCCCAATCCACCCTATAGAATCGCCCCAATCCACATCCACCCTATAGAATCGCCCCCAATCCACCCTATAGAATCGTCCTCAATCCGCCCTATCGAATCGCCCTCAATCCGCCCTATAGAATCGCCCCCAATCCACCCTATAGAATCGCCCTCAATCCACCCTATAGAATCGCCCCCAATCCACCCTATAGAATCGCCCTCAATCCACCCTATAGAATCGTCCTCAATCCACCCTATAGAATCGCCATCAATCCACCCTATAGAATCGTCCTCAATCCGCCCTATAGAATCGTCCTCAATCCACCCTATAGAATCGCCCTCAATCCGCCCTATAGAATCACCCTCAAGCAACCCTATAGAATCGCCCTTAATCCACCCGAAAGAATCGCTCTCAATCCACCCTATAGAATCGCCCCCAATCCACCCTATAGAATCGCCCCCAATCCACCCGATAGAATCGCCCCCAATCCACCCTAAAGAATCGCCCCAATCCACATCCACCCTATAGAATCGCCCCCAATCCACCCTATAGAATCGCCCCCAATCCACCCTAAAGAATCGCCCCCAATCCACATCCACCCTATAGAATCGCCCCCAATCCACCCTATAGAATCGCCCCCAATCCACCCTAAAGAATCGCCCCCAATCCACATCCACCCTATAGAATCGCCCCCAATCCACCCTATAGAATCGCCCCAATCCACATCCACCCTATAGAATCGCCCCCAATCCACCCTATAGAATCGTCCTCAATCCGCCCTATCGAATCGCCTGAAGAGTTTATTGGGTGGTGATCAGTCACTCAATAACTCCCACTTCTAGACACTGGGGAACAAGTGCCTAGGTATAAACAAAATCAAATAACTCTTACTGCAGCGGATCCTCTTGAAGTTGGTAGTCGGCGGGGTCTTGTTGCTTGTAGGGCTAGCTAGCTTGATGAGCGGTGGCGGCGGCCGGTTCCGGTGAACAGCTGTTGTCTCTTGGAGTCCTTAACTTTATCTGTGGGTCGACCAGAACGAGAGCGAATCAGAATTCTTGACGGTCCTCGAGCTCGGAATTCACAATAGAACGTGCGCCCTTATGAACAATTGAATTCTTTAAATCTGTAACAGGTCCTCCTGAAGGGCGTCTTCTTCGTTACGTCAGAAACGTAACCGATAACTCAAATCAACTCAATAAATCCTCTAAGAATGTATCCTAGGAAACAAGGAGGCCTTTCTCAAATGTGTCGACAATAAGTGGCTCTCGTAAACTCAATTAATCAACTTATTAGTGCTGTAGCAAAAAACTAAATCGGGTAACGCTTACCAATCTGTCCGGATTTCTTCTCTCAGAGATGAGTCTTCTTGGTTAACGTATTCCAAGGTATTCCTTGAGACTGCTCCGAGTCTGAATTTTTGACTCGGATTTTCGCTTATATTTATAGTAAAATGTTGGTGAAAAACTGGTTTAAAATCGGTTCTTTACTTAGGTCACATATGTTTGATTAAAAGGTCATGAATGTTTGATCATTACCATATATGGAATTAAGCAAATAAAACTCGCGAGAACCGGTTCCTTGATCAAATAAACGTCGGTCCTATGTAGGGCACTGAAGAGATGAGTCACTTCTGTTTGCACGTGACTCATTCTAAAAATAGAATTTCTAAAAATACGAGTAGATATGACTCATCATGACTCGTTCTAAAAATAGAATAATTGTAAATCAATTGCGACTTTAAATTGATTTTATTAGAATATTACTTTAAGCAGTGCATTACGGTATGACTAACGAATCTCTACACACCCTCAATCCACCCTGATCTGCAGTCAAAAGTAGCACTACTTTCTGGACACCCTTCGTACGAGCGTGCATTAATAAAATCGCTGCTGTTCCTCGCGTTGCACAAAAAATGGCCTGACAGCCGCAACAATAGCATGACAGTAAATAGTCCATATAGGAGCAGTTCATTCTTCAAGCATTCAATAGGATGATGATGAACTTCCTTAATCCTGCAGCCGGTAGCTAGGAGCAGTTGCTAGCGGATCTCCTCTGGGGAAGGGAGTGGGAAGGGCAAATAGGAGCCCATGGCAACTATTCAAGCTGACTTTAATCTATATTTTGACACTTAAGTGAAGTAAAGTTCCTTGGTGCATTTTATGCAAGCAGGAGCTTGGCTTTCTGATTATTATCATTAATGAATTATCTGCTATCATGAGCTACAAGGAGGCATCAACAGTGAACAGTAACGATGCAGCAGCTAAAACTAAAAGGCGGTAAGATGCATTAACAAAATTTACTGGATAAGTATGGGACCCTCTGATCGGCGTGCCTGATCCATGTCATCCATACATCAATAGCGTATTGGATTGACACCAAGGACTCTTAGATGGACCCTAGACAAACTTGAAAAACATCAGGAATGGACATGTATAGGCCGACATGTATAGGCTGACATGTTTAGGCCGCATAGGTTTGCAACCAAGCAAATTTCATTCTGATTCGAGCGAAATTTTTTATTGATTTTTTGGACAAGCTAAATGACTTCTAGCGCAGAAAGTTAAGCAGAGATGGCAATGGTTAGTGCAGCCCCAGTGAGCGAGTTAAGCTGAGCAGGGTTGCGGCTGCACTTGGTCCCCTGCAGAGAAATTTTTAAGGCAGTCTACGAAAATATCAAGTAAATTTTGTAACTTAAAAATGCTCAGAACAGAATTTGCCTCTTTTTATATCTGAGACGGTTTAATAATCTCTGAGCTCAGCAAGGGCCAAGCGGAGGAGGCCGTGGAGCACTTCCACCGAGAACTGGCCGAGTGGCAGCAGGCCAGCGGGGGCGCATCGGACAACACCGGGAGCAATCGGCGACGGCGGCTATGGCGGCGGCATTGGCGGCGGCAAGAGCGGAGAAATCGGCAGGTGGAGCAGCAGCAGCCCCAAGCCGTTGTCCGAGAGGTCACCAGCAAAGCTCGTCAGGAAGCCTCGGAAGTGGCGTTGGCTGGTGAATCGTCTGAAGAATCGGACACGGATCTGGAGGACGCCTGGACTGCTCGTATGTCGAAACCGTCGACCATGCCTCGACAGGGTAGGCGGCGTCGCCGTTGTTTGGACAGTCCAGACGACGATGACGACGACGACAGCGACAGCGACAGCGCCGGGGAGAACTCGCTGCTGAACAGTCTGGGTCGGATGTACACACGAGCGTGCCGACGGCTGCGAGTCATGGCTCTGAGCCAGGTGCTAGCCCAGCTGACCGGCTCGGGCGACAAGATCTGCGTCACCGGTCTAGGCTTGCGGGACAGCGACGTGGTGGCCGCTTGCGTACCGCTGGCGGTGAGTAGAACGGAGTGACTAAGCGGGTGATTCTGAGTTGGTTGGTGGGCTGAGCTGAGTGGCTGAGTAGTAACTGACTAGACGATGCTGCAGATGAAGCCAACCCAACGATTGCTTGCTTGGTGGCAGAGCAGCTCATTGGTAAATGCCTCCGACTCTTAGAGCCGCAGTACACCCTGTGTGAGCGTGGGCATGAGTGCGTGCCTGTGTACAGCATTGGCTCGCTTATGTGCTCAGGAGTCAACGGAATGGGCAGAATTGTCGTCAGCGCTGGTTGTGGGACGACGTCGCCAAGGGCGTTTCGTTAGAGTGTCCACAGCCCTCCTGCAGTAACTTTTATTTCTATTTTCTATAGTTATTTCTGCCGAATCACTGAAATCCATCCTAATATCTGTTTTCCCCATTCCCGCATTTGTTCAATCGCAGCGCAAAGAGAACGTGCGCGAGGTCAACCTGTCTGGTCACGTGCTAACAGTCCTGGCCATCGACTCCCTGGTCACGGCAGCTAGCGAACTGGCCAACCTGACAACACTGGTGAGGTTGGGCAGAGACACACAGTTGCGTGAATTTAAAGCACCTACCTACATGCCTACTTAGCTACATGCCTATAGATACATACTCGTACCTGAGTACCTGCGTATAAGCTTCCTAGTTGGCCGCAAACTAAGAACCTTACATATGATTAATAGTGACTCAAACGAGGTAGAATATGCTTGGATGTTATTTACCGATCAACCATATAATTATATTTACTACTGCATTTTCAACGTTTGTATTAATAAGCAAATAAGCGAGCTACAAGCAGGGAGAATAAGTCTGAGACACTACGGTATAACTAAGCTACTCAAATACTCCTATTAATCTATTATATATATATATAAATTACGCCTATCTACCTGGTCTGAGACCGATACGCTAATATTCATAAATCTATAGTCATGTCAGTGCTCAGTCTTACCCTCCGGTCACAGGTGTCTGCAGAAGCGGTCGTCGTGATTTGCAAACTATTAAGCAATCCAAAAGTTAATACAAGGCGTTTAAAAGAGAGTGAAAAGAGAGTGAGAAAAGGTAAAGTTTTTAGCATTTAACCCCTCGCTTATTTATAGTAAATTTCCCCGATGAAGTCCCTGTGAAACTGTCTGCGTTATCATTTCCCACGTCTTCCAGCCACCGCGCAATTCCGGCCGATTCTCACGGTTCCCCTTTCTCGTGCGATTCCTGAAATGCCTCTGTTAAAAATGTAATTGAACCCCGCCCCACATAAAGGCATACAACCCCTCTAAAGTGGAAGCAGACTTTTAGGGCGGCCTGCACTCGCCCTTTGCAATGCCGTCATCAAGCACTTGTGGCTTTTTGTAAGAGTGCAGCTGTCCACAACTGCTACACTCCACCACGCTCTGATAACAATGCAATTCCCTAATTTCCTAAATCCTAAGTCCTATTCCTAATAGTTCCTACGATAGTCCCTAAATAGTCCCTAAGGCCTACATGCATATGAAATTGAATCCTTATACTGCGTACATGCATTACGTACAAATTCACATACCCGCCTACCGGTCAGATTACATGCCTTACATACCTAACTGACATTCTACATGCTTTCATTATATCAAAAAATGGTATTTTCCCTTTCAACCTATCAGGAATAATTCCAGAATAGCTCGAAAGAATGTAATACTGTGTGTACAAAAATCTTACACAACCGCACACATCCATGCAATCACTTCGCAGAACCTCAGCTGTAACCGACTCGATGGCAAGGCGCTGGCACAGCTGGCTGAAGGGTGCAGCTCATTTGTCGCTCTGTGTAAACTCAATCTGGCTGGCAACGATTTTGTTGAGAGGGATGCCCAGCATCTGGTCAGCTTGATGCAGGTTCGTTGAGCTTGTAGAGTTCTGTTACCAAAGTGCATTTCTGGGATAGTCTTGTGGTAGACAAATCTGTAGTGGTAGGCAAATCTGTAATGGTAGGCAAAGCTGTAGTGGTAGGCAAAGCTGTAATGGTAGGCAATGCTGTAGTGGTAGGCAAAGCTGTAGTGGTAGGCAAAGCTGTAGTGGTAGGCAAAGCTGTAGTGGTAGGCAAAGCTGTAATGGTAGACAAAGCTGTAATGGTAGACAAAGCTGTAGTGGTAGGCAAATTTGTTGGCAAATCGACCAGAGAAGCAGAGTAGCTTAGTGGTAACGCGTCTGTCTTTCGTGCTTAAGTCCCCGGGGATTCGATTTAATAATTTAAACACAATAATTTAGGGCTCGTGCATGATAATTGGTTATGCAATTCACGACCACGAAGGTCAAACCACCAAGGCACAGAGTGTGCACACTGCCTAATGATAAGAAATTCTGTGCACCCTATGTGAGTCTGCGCCTGTGAGCACGAATCTGTCCATGCGCGTATTCGTGCTCAGGGAACGTGCTCACGGGTTGATAGTCGCCTTCGTTTTCGGCAGTGACAAAGCCCCTCAAAGTAACCCACTCTGTCCCGCAGCTGTCCACCCTCAAGGACCTGGACTATAGCGCCAACCGTCTGGGCAGCGCTGGCGCTCAGCTGATCGGAGCGGCTCTCGCTGGAAGCAACAGTCTCGCGGCCTCCATCAGCTGCCAGCTGGTTAGACTGAACTTGTCAGCTTGCGAGATTCGACTTCACGGAGCTGTTGAGATTGGCGCTGCGCTCGGGGTTCGATCTGACATTAGCCTCTGTTTATATGTCTCGTATCCGGATAATGGGCCGGATCTACAGCCCATTGGTGCCGGTTCCACAGTCTAGGGATCAGAGGATCCAAAGTCCAGGGACCAGAGGATCCAATGTCCAGGGACCAGAGGATACAAAGTCCAGGGACTCCAGGGAGTCCAGTCCAGTCCAGGGAGTCCAGGGACGGAGGTTCTGGTTCATCACTAGAGACTAGAGGTTCCGGTTCCACTGCCCATGGGTGCCGATTTTACAATCCAGGGTTGTAGAACCAGGGCTGTAACACTATTTCTATCTATAGAGAAGTCTCCAACCGTATCTCCATGACAATTCAGACAAACGCCAGTCTCCAGTGGCTCGACCTCAGTTGCAACGGATTCGCTGACGACGGCACCGCGGCGTTGGCCAGCGGACTTCGCGCCAATCGCTCGTTGAAGTCGCTGAACCTGTCGTCGAATAGAATCTTCTTGGAGGGCGCCAAGGCGCTGGGCGAAATGCTGTCAGTCAATTGCTGCCTCCAGGAACTATTTGTGGGTTTTAGCCGATTTGACGATTCGTTCGTCGCTAAGCATTTCTTAAACACTGGCATAAAACACTTACTTCTTTCAGTTGGACCAGAACTCGTTCACGTCTCAGGGGGCCGAGGAGATCTTAGCGATGCTAATGAACAACGACAGTTCAGCGCTGAAGCTGCTGGACATGAAGGTCTGGATTTTAACCAGACATTACCCGTTAAACTTCTGCGTTTTATAACAATGCTATCAGATTTATCAGTTAGTTTACTCGTGGTTATTTGCGACAATTTCATGCGACAAATCTTACATGCCTACTTACCGTCTATTAGTAGTTAAGTAAGCATGTAAGCGTTAAAATTTAAGCAACTTCCTGAAGATTGATGTCCTGCAAAGTACGGAGCACAAATTAAAATGCGAGCTAGTTCCCATCGCGGGTACGAATGTCTAATGAAATCAACGCTTTCAGATGATCAGATATTAATATCAAGCCTCAGCTCTGATATACCGGACGTCCCAAAAGAGCTTACTTTTTTCAATTGGCCCCTGCTCGACAGTCTTACGCCCCTGATATACGAGTATATGGCACTTGTTTTAACTGCATTTCTAACACATACGTATGAAATCGGAATGATTTTTTATATTTTTGATATATCTTTGAAACAATATTGTAGCAAAGATCGCAAACAAGAAAATTTAGTAAAATTTATATATCGATTTTTATGCAATATGCGTTGAATCAATTAAGGTTTTTTCGCAGACACAATTTTGGGACTAAGAACAATTGGCCGAAAAAAATCTGTGCAAAAGTACATTAGAGCTGGAGGGATAGGACGAACTGTCCCTCAGTAGTACCTCGTAGAACTTTTTCGAAATCAAAAGCGATTACGAGTAACATTTGGCATCAACCTCAGATGAGGCTCATGGATTCGCTTCTTCGGGAGTCTATAGGTGCTTAAAAATTCAATTCAATCAATCAATCGATCGATCGATCTGCAGTATTGCCATATAGGCTGAGTCTTAAGCCTAACTGCTCCGCAGAATGTGAGCATCACCTACCGAACTGTGGCAGCCGCTCTACCTTCTGTACGGCCCGATCTACGTCTGAAGTTCGAATCCCTCAGCCTGAGCCCGGGTGCCCTCCCGGCTGGCCAGACGAATTCGCGAGTCCCCGTCGGCAAAGCGGCGGCAGCGGCGACTGGCGGCTGTTCAAGCCTGCAGCTGCAACAGCGGCTTCAAGCCGACGCAACCCAGGTGCTGCAGGTGATCGCCCGGTCGCAGAGCTTTCGAATGCTCCGACTGCTGCGTTCAGCTGGTGGCCTCAGCGGCGATCGGGCGCGACTGCTGCTACTGCCGGTGCGTCTGTTGTCCCGGGAGGCCGCTGCTGGCTGCCTCATTGGTCGGACGCGAGCTGGCGACGATACAGAAGACGTTGCTAGTGCCGCTACTGGCTTGGACAGCTCGTCAATCAGGTAAAAAGTCAGTTTGGGACTCAAATTTATATTGACGGTCAGGTCAGTAACATTCAATTATTACTCTCGTGCACTCGTATTCCCTGCACTAATTTGAGATGGGACTCACAGTCATTCCTTCAATACGCTCCTCATCGATTATTCTAAACATTCTCAGACCAAATTGGGCCTTCCTCCAATAACTGCTTCGTAGTTTTGGCGTGCCACTTTATTCCAGTTCGACAGTCTTCAACAGATAATTACTTATTATTCATTTTTCAGTTCTCTGCTTGACATAGAACCAACAGATGAAGCGGCTGGCGCGAGCTGGGAGACCCGGCACTGACTGAAGGCAATGTTTCGCATCCATGGCCATTGCCCATTGTCTTTTCTATATACATGTACGAGTACTTTGGATTCATTTTATGCTTGGATTGCTGAGTTGGTCAATGATGTCAGGGGTGCCAAAATGGGTCTTCAGAGCATCTGGTGTTCGAGGTGTCGAATAGGTGTTTTAGGGTTTTCAAAAATGTTTTAGTGTTCTTAAATTGGTGTTTTAGGGTTCTTGAATTGGTGTTTTAGGGTTCTTAAATAGGTGTTTTGGGGTTCTTAAATTGGTGTTTTAGGGTTCTTAAATTGGTGTGTTAGGTTTCTTAAATTGGTGTTTTAGGGTTCTTAAATAGGTGTTTTAGGGTTCTTAAATAGGTGTGTTAGGGTTCTTGAATTGGTGTTTTAGGGTTCTTAAATTGGTGTTTTAGGGTTCTTAAATAGGTGTTTTAGGGTTCTTAAATTGGTGTGTTAGGGTTCTTAAATTGGTGTTTTAGGGTTCTTGAATTGGTGTTTTAGGGTTCTTAAATAGGTGTTTTGGGGTTCTTAAATTGGTGTTTTAGGGTTCTTAAATTGGTGTTTTAGGGTTCTTAAATAGGTGTTTTAGGGTTCTTAAATTGGTGTTTTAGGGTTCTTGAATTGGTGTTTTAGGGTTCTTAAATAGGTGTTTTGGGGTTCTTAAATTGGTGTTTTAGGGTTCTTAAATTGGTGTGTTAGGGTTCTTAAATTGGTGTTTTAGGGTTCTTAAATAGGTGTTTTAGGGTTCTTAAATAGGTGTGTTAGGGTTCTTGAATTGGTGTTTTAGGGTTCTTAAATAGGTGTTTTAGGGTTCTTAAATAGGTGTTTTAGGGTTCTTAAATTGGTGTGTTAGGGTTCTTAAATTGGTGTTTTAGGGTTCTTGAATTGGTGTTTTAGGGTTCTTAAATAGGTGTTTTGGGGTTCTTAAATTGGTGTTTTAGGGTTCTTAAATTGGTGTTTTAGGGTTCTTAAATAGGTGTTTTAGGGTTCTTAAATTGGTGTTTTAGGGTTCTTGAATTGGTGTTTTAGGGTTCTTAAATAGGTGTTTTGGGGTTCTTAAATTGGTGTTTTAGGGTTCTTAAATTGGTGTGTTAGGGTTCTTAAATTGGTGTGTTAGGGTTCTTAAATTGGTGTTTTAGGGTTCTTAAATTGGTGTGTTAGGGTTCTTAAATTGGTGTGTTAGGGTTCTTAAATTGGTGTGTTAGGGTTCTTAAATTGGTGTGTTAGGGTTCTTAAATAGGTGTTTTAGGGTTCTTAAATAGGTGTTTTAGGGTTCTTAAATAGGTGTTTTAGGGTTCTTAAATAGGTGTTTTAGGGTTCTTAAATTGGTGTGTTAGGGTTCTTAAATTGGTGTTTTAGGGTT
The DNA here is from genome assembly GCA_002269645.1 of Macrostomum lignano. Taxonomy (NCBI): domain Eukaryota; kingdom Metazoa; phylum Platyhelminthes; family Macrostomidae; genus Macrostomum; species Macrostomum lignano. The sequence continues at coordinate 111,776 of NIVC01002138.1, read as the reverse complement.
CTTAAATTGGTGTGTTAGGGTTCTTAAATTGGTGTGTTAGGGTTCTTAAATAGGTGTTTTAGGGTTCTTAAATAGGTGTTTTAGGGTTCTTAAATAGGTGTTTTAGGGTTCTTAAATTGGTGTGTTAGGGTTCTTAAGTTGGTGTGTTAGGGTTCTTAAATAGGTGTTTTAGGGTTCTTAAATAGGTGTTTTAGGGTTCTTAAATAGGTGTTTTAGGGTTCTTAAATTGGTGTGTTAGGGTTCTTAAATTGGTGTGTTAGGGTTCTTAAATAGGTGTTTTAGGGTTCTTAAATTGGTGTTTTAGGGTTCTTAAATAGTTGTTTTGGGGTTCTTAAATTGGTGTTTTAGGGTTCTTAAATTGGTGTGTTAGGTTTCTTAAATTGGTGTTTTAGGGTTCTTGAATTGGTGTTTTAGGGTTCTTAAATAGGTGTTTTAGGGTTCTTAAATTGGTGTGTTAGGGTTCTTAAATTGGTGTGTTAGGGTTCTTAAATTGGTGTTTTAGGGTTCTTAAATAGGTGTTTTAGGGTTCTTAAATTGGTGTGTTAGGGTTCTTAAATTGGTGTGTTAGGGTTCTTAAATTGGTGTGTTAGGGTTCTTAAATAGGTGTTTTAGGGTTCTTAAATTGGTGTGTTAGGGTTCTTAAATTGGTGTTTTAGGGTTCTTAAGTTGGTGTGTTAGGGTTCTTAAATTGGTGTGTTAGGGTTCTTAAATTGGTGTGTTAGGGTTCTTAAATTGGTGTGTTAGGGTTCTTAAATTGGTGTGTTAGGGTTCTTAAATTGGTGTGTTAGGGTTCTTAAATTGGTGTGTTAGGGTTCTTAAATTGGTGTGTTAGGGTTCTTAAATTGGTGTGTTAGGGTTCTTAAATTGGTGTGTTAGGGTTCTTAAATTGGTGTGTTAGGGTTCTTAAATTGGTGTGTTAGGGTTCTTAAATTGGTGTGTTAGGGTTCTTAAATTGGTGTGTTAGGGTTCTTAAATTGGTGTGTTAGGGTTCTTAAATTGGTGTTTTAGGGTTCTTAAATTGGTGTGTTAGGGTTCTTAAATTGGTGTGTTAGGGCTCTTAAATTGGTGTTTTAGGGTTCTTAAATTGGTGTGTTAGGGTTCTTAAATAGGTGTTTTAGGGTTCTTAAATAGGTGTTTTAGGGTTCTTAAATAGGTGTTTTAGGGTTCTTAAATTGGTGTTTTAGGGTTCTTAAATTGGTGTTTTAGGGTTCCTAAGTTGGTGTGTTAGGGTTCTTAAGTTGATGTTTTAGGGTTTTCAAAAATGTTTTAGGGTTCTTAAATTGGTGTTTTAGGGTTTTCAAAAATGTTTTAGGGTTCTTAAATAGGTGTTTTAGGGTTCTTAAGTTGGTGTGTTAGGGTTCTTAAGTTGGTGTTTTAGGGTTTTCAAAAATGTTTTAGGGTTTCCTAAATCAGTGTTTTAGGGTTTTTAAATTGATGTTTTAGGATTCTTAAATAGGTGTGTTAGGGTTCTTAAATTGGTGTGTTAGGGTTCTTAAATAGGTGTTTTAGGGTTCTTAAATTGGTGTGTTAGGGTTCTTAAATAGGTGTGTTAGGGTTCTTAAATTGGTGTGTTAGGGTTCTTAAATTGGTGTTTTAGGGTTCTTAAGTTGGTGTGTTAGGGTTCTTAAATTGGTGTGTTAGGGTTCTTAAATTGGTGTGTTGGGGTTCTTAAATTGGTGTGTTAGGGTTCTTAAATTGGTGTTTTAGGGTTCTTAAATTGGTGTTTTAGGGTTCTTAAATAGGTGTTTTAGGGTTCTTAAATAGGTGTTTTAGGGTTCTTAAATTGGTGTGTTGGGGTTCTTAAATTGGTGTGTTAGGGTTCTTAAATTGGTGTGTTAGGGTTCTTAAATTGGTGTTTTAGGGTTCTTAAATTGGTGTGTTGGGGTTCTTAAATTGGTGTGTTAGGGTTCTTAAATTGGTGTGTTAGGGTTCTTAAATTGGTGTTTTAGGGTTCTTAAATAGGTGTTTTAGGGTTCTTAAATAGGTGTTTTAGGGTTCTTAAATTGGTGTTTTAGGGTTCTTAAATTGGTGTTTTAGGGTTCTTAAATTGGTGTTTTAGGGTTTTCAAAAATGTTTTAGGGTTCTTAAATCGGTGTTTTAGGGTTCTTAAATAGGTGTTTTAGGGTTCTTAAATTGGTGTTTTAGGGTTCTTGAATTGGTGTTTTAGGGTTCTTAAATAGGTGTTTTAGGGTTCTTAAATTGGTGTGTTAGGGTTCTTAAATTGGTGTTTTAGGGTTCTTAAATTGGTGTGTTAGGGTTCTTAAATTGGTGTGTTAGGGTTCTTAAATTGGTGTTTTAGGGTTCTTAAATAGGTGTTTTAGGGTTCTTAAATTGGTGTGTTAGGGTTCTTAAATTGGTGTGTTAGGGTTCTTAAATTGGTGTGTTAGGGTTCTTAAATAGGTGTTTTAGGGTTCTTAAATTGGTGTGTTAGGGTTCTTAAATTGGTGTTTTAGGGTTCTTAAGTTGGTGTGTTAGGGTTCTTAAATTGGTGTGTTAGGGTTCTTAAATTGGTGTGTTAGAGTTCTTAAATTGGTGTGTTAGGGTTCTTAAATTGGTGTGTTAGGGTTCTTAAATTGGTGTGTTAGGGTTCTTAAATTGGTGTGTTAGGGTTCTTAAATTGGTGTGTTAGGGTTCTTAAATTGGTGTGTTAGGGTTCTTAAATTGGTGTGTTAGGGTTCTTAAATTGGTGTGTTAGGGTTCTTAAATTGGTGTGTTAGGGTTCTTAAATTGGTGTGTTAGGGTTCTTAAATTGGTGTGTTAGGGTTCTTAAATTGGTGTGTTAGGGTTCTTAAATTGGTGTTTTAGGGTTCTTAAATTGGTGTGTTAGGGTTCTTAAATTGGTGTGTTAGGGCTCTTAAATTGGTGTTTTAGGGTTCTTAAATTGGTGTGTTAGGGTTCTTAAATAGGTGTTTTAGGGTTCTTAAATAGGTGTTTTAGGGTTCTTAAATAGGTGTTTTAGGGTTCTTAAATTGGTGTTTTAGGGTTCTTAAATTGGTGTTTTAGGGTTCTTAAGTTGGTGTGTTAGGGTTCTTAAGTTGATGTTTTAGGGTTTTCAAAAATGTTTTAGGGTTCTTAAATTGGTGTTTTAGGGTTTTCAAAAATGTTTTAGGGTTCTTAAATAGGTGTTTTAGGGTTCTTAAGTTGGTGTGTTAGGGTTCTTAAGTTGGTGTTTTAGGGTTTTCAAAAATGTTTTAGGGTTTCCTAAATCAGTGTTTTAGGGTTTTTAAATTGATGTTTTAGGATTCTTAAATAGGTGTGTTAGGGTTCTTAAATTGGTGTGTTAGGGTTCTTAAATAGGTGTTTTAGGGTTCTTAAATTGGTGTGTTAGGGTTCTTAAATAGGTGTGTTAGGGTTCTTAAATTGGTGTGTTAGGGTTCTTAAATTGGTGTTTTAGGGTTCTTAAGTTGGTGTGTTAGGGTTCTTAAATTGGTGTGTTAGGGTTCTTAAATTGGTGTGTTGGGGTTCTTAAATTGGTGTGTTAGGGTTCTTAAATTGGTGTGTTAGGGTTCTTAAATTGGTGTTTTAGGGTTCTTAAATAGGTGTTTTAGGGTTCTTAAATAGGTGTTTTAGGGTTCTTAAATTGGTGTTTTAGGGTTCTTAAATTGGTGTTTTAGGGTTCTTAAATTGGTGTTTTAGGGTTTTCAAAAATGTTTTAGGGTTCTTAAATCGGTGTTTTAGGGTTCTTAAATAGGTGTTTTAGGGTTCTTAAATTGGTGTTTTAGGGTTCTTGAATTGGTGTTTTAGGGTTCTTAAATAGGTGTTTTGGGGTTCTTAAATTGGTGTTTTAGGGTTCTTAAATTGGTGTGTTAGGGTTCTTAAATTGGTGTGTTAGGGTTCTTAAATTGGTGTTTTAGGGTTCTTAAATTGGTGTGTTAGGGTTCTTAAATAGGTGTTTTAGGGTTCTTAAATTGGTGTGTTAGGGTTCTTAAATTGGTGTTTTAGGGTTCTTAAGTTGGTGTGTTAGGGTTCTTAAATAGGTGTTTTAGGGTTCTTAAATTGGTGTGTTAGGGTTCTTAAATAGGTGTTTTAGGGTTCTTAAATAGGTGTTTTAGGGTTCTTAAATAGGTGTTTTAGGGTTCTTAAATAGGTGTTTTAGGGTTCTTAAATTGGTGTGTTAGGGTTCTTAAATTGGTGTTTTAGGGTTCTTAAATTGGTGTGTTAGGGTTCTTAAATTGGTGTGTTAGGGTTCTTAAATAGGTGTTTTAGGGTTCTTAAATAGGTGTTTTAGGGTTCTTAAATAGGTGTTTTAGGGTTCTTAAATTGGTGTGTTAGGGTTCTTAAATTGGTGTGTTAGGGTTCTTAAATAGGTGTTTTAGGGTTCTTAAATAGGTGTTTTAGGGTTCTTAAATAGGTGTTTTAGGGTTCTTAAATTGGTGTGTTAGGGTTCTTAAATTGGTGTGTTAGGGTTCTTAAATAGGTGTTTTAGGGTTCTTAAATTGGTGTTTTAGGGTTCTTAAATAGGTGTTTTGGGTTCTTAAATTGGTGTTTTAGGGTTCTTAAATTGGTGTGTTAGGTTCTTAAATTGGTGTTTTAGGGTTCTTGAATTGGTGTTTTAGGGTTCTTAAATAGGTGTTTTAGGGTTCTTAAATTGGTGTGTTAGGGTTCTTAAATTGGTGTGTTAGGGTTCTTAAATTGGTGTTTTAGGGTTCTTAAATAGGTGTTTTAGGGTTCTTAAATTGGTGTGTTAGGGTTCTTAAATTGGTGTGTTAGGGTTCTTAAATTGGTGTGTTAGGGTTCTTAAATTGGTGTTTTAGGGTTCTTAAATAGGTGTTTTAGGGTTCTTAAATTGGTGTGTTAGGGTTCTTAAATTGGTGTTTTAGGGTTCTTAAATTGGTGTGTTAGGGTTCTTAAATTGGTGTTTTAGGGTTCTTAAATTGGTGTGTTAGGGTTCTTAAATTGGTGTTTTAGGGCTCTTAAATTGGTGTGTTAGGGTTCTTAAATAGGTGTTTTAGGGTTCTTAAATAGGTGTTTTAGGGTTCTTAAATAGGTGTTTTAGGGTTCTTAAATTGGTGTTTTAGGGTTCTTAAATTGGTGTTTTAGGGTTCTTAAGTTGGTGTGTTAGGGTTCTTAAGTTGATGTTTTAGGGTTTTCAAAAATGTTTTAGGGTTCTTAAATTGGTGTTTTAGGGTTTTCAAAAATGTTTTAGGGTTCTTAAATAGGTGTTTTAGGGTTTTCAAAAATGTTTTAGGGTTCTTAAATCGGTGTTTTAGGGTTCTTAAATAGGTGTTTTAGGGTTCTTAAATTGGTGTTTTAGGGTTCTTGAATTGGTGTTTTAGGGTTCTTAAATAGGTGTTTTAGGGTTCTTAAATTGGTGTGTTAGGGTTCTTAAATTGGTGTTTTAGGGTTCTTAAATTGGTGTGTTAGGGTTCTTAAATTGGTGTGTTAGGGTTCTTAAATTGGTGTTTTAGGGTTCTTAAATAGGTGTTTTAGGGTTCTTAAATTGGTGTGTTAGGGTTCTTAAATTGGTGTGTTAGGGTTCTAAATTGGTGTGTTAGGGTTCTTAAATAGGTGTTTTAGGGTTCTTAAATTGGTGTGTTAGGGTTCTTAAATTGGTGTTTTAGGGTTCTTAAATTGGTGTGTTAGGGTTCTTAAATTGGTGTGTTAGGGTTCTTAAATTGGTGTGTTAGGTTCTTAAATTGGTGTGTTAGGGTTCTTAAATTGGTGTGTTAGGGTTCTTAAATTGGTGTGTTAGGGTTCTTAAATTGGTGTGTTAGGGTTCTTAAATTGGTGTGTTAGGGTTCTTAAATTGGTGTGTTAGGGTTCTTAAATTGGTGTGTTAGGGTTCTTAAATTGGTGTGTTAGGGTTCTTAAATTGGTGTGTTAGGGTTCTTAAATTGGTGTGTTAGGGTTCTTAAATTGGTGTGTTAGGGTTCTTAAATTGGTGTGTTAGGGTTCTTAAATTGGTGTTTTAGGGTTCTTAAATTGGTGTGTTAGGGTTCTTAAATTGGTGTGTTAGGGTTCTTAAATTGGTGTTTTAGGGTTCTTAAATTGGTGTGTTAGGGTTCTTAAATAGGTGTTTTAGGGTTCTTAAATAGGTGTTTTAGGGTTCTTAAATAGGTGTTTTAGGGTTCTTAAATTGGTGTTTTAGGGTTCTTAAATTGGTGTTTTAGGGTTCTTAAGTTGGTGTGTTAGGGTTCTTAAGTTGATGTTTTAGGGTTTTCAAAAATGTTTTAGGGTTCTTAAATTGGTGTTTTAGGGTTTTCAAAAATGTTTTAGGGTTCTTAAATAGGTGTTTTAGGGTTCTTAAGTTGGTGTGTTAGGGTTCTTAAGTTGGTGTTTTAGGGTTTTCAAAAATGTTTTAGGGTTTCCTAAATCAGTGTTTTAGGGTTTTTAAATTGATGTTTTAGGTTCTTAAATAGGTGTGTTAGGGTTCTTAAATTGGTGTGTTAGGGTTCTTAAATAGGTGTTTTAGGGTTCTTAAATTGGTGTGTTAGGGTTCTTAAATAGGTGTGTTAGGGTTCTTAAATTGGTGTGTTAGGGTTCTTAAATTGGTGTTTTAGGGTTCTTAAGTTGGTGTGTTAGGGTTCTTAAATTGGTGTGTTAGGGTTCTTAAATTGGTGTGTTGGGTTCTTAAATTGGTGTGTTAGGGTTCTTAAATTGGTGTTTTAGGGTTCTTAAATTGGTGTTTTAGGGTTCTTAAATAGGTGTTTTAGGGTTCTTAAATAGGTGTTTTAGGGTTCTTAAATTGGTGTGTTGGGGTTCTTAAATTGGTGTGTTAGGGTTCTTAAATTGGTGTGTTGGGGTTCTTAAATTGGTGTGTTAGGGTTCTTAAATTGGTGTGTTAGGGTTCTTAAATTGGTGTTTTAGGGTTCTTAAATAGGTGTTTTAGGGTTCTTAAATAGGTGTTTTAGGGTTCTTAAATTGGTGTTTTAGGGTTCTTAAATTGGTGTTTTAGGGTTCTTAAATTGGTGTTTTAGGGTTTTCAAAAATGTTTTAGGGTTCTTAAATCGGTGTTTTAGGGTTCTTAAATAGGTGTTTTAGGGTTCTTAAATTGGTGTTTTAGGGTTCTTAAATTGGTGTTTTAGGGTTCTTAAATAGGTGTTTTGGGGTTCTTAAATTGGTGTTTTAGGGTTCTTAAATTGGTGTGTTAGGGTTCTTAAATTGGTGTGTTAGGGTTCTTAAATTGGTGTTTTAGGGTTCTTAAATTGGTGTGTTAGGGTTCTTAAATAGGTGTTTTAGGGTTCTTAAATTGGTGTGTTAGGGTTCTTAAATTGGTGTTTTAGGGTTCTTAAGTTGGTGTGTTAGGGTTCTTAAATAGGTGTTTTAGGGTTCTTAAATTGGTGTGTTAGGGTTCTTAAATAGGTGTTTTAGGGTTCTTAAATAGGTGTTTTAGGGTTCTTAAATAGGTGTTTTAGGGTTCTTAAATAGGTGTTTTAGGGTTCTTAAATTGGTGTGTTAGGGTTCTTAAATTGGTGTTTTAGGGTTCTTAAATTGGTGTGTTAGGGTTCTTAAATTGGTGTGTTAGGGTTCTTAAATAGGTGTTTTAGGGTTCTTAAATAGGTGTTTTAGGGTTCTTAAATAGGTGTTTTAGGGTTCTTAAATTGGTGTGTTAGGGTTCTTAAATTGGTGTGTTAGGGTTCTTAAATAGGTGTTTTAGGGTTCTTAAATAGGTGTTTTAGGGTTCTTAAATAGGTGTTTTAGGGTTCTTAAATTGGTGTGTTAGGGTTCTTAAATTGGTGTGTTAGGGTTCTTAAATAGGTGTTTTAGGGTTCTTAAATTGGTGTTTTAGGGTTCTTAAATAGGTGTTTTGGGGTTCTTAAATTGGTGTTTTAGGGTTCTTAAATTGGTGTGTTAGGTTTCTTAAATTGGTGTTTTAGGGTTCTTGAATTGGTGTTTTAGGGTTCTTAAATAGGTGTTTTAGGGTTCTTAAATTGGTGTGTTAGGGTTCTTAAATTGGTGTGTTAGGGTTCTTAAATTGGTGTTTTAGGGTTCTTAAATAGGTGTTTTAGGGTTCTTAAATTGGTGTGTTAGGGTTCTTAAATTGGTGTGTTAGGGTTCTTAAATTGGTGTGTTAGGGTTCTTAAATTGGTGTTTTAGGGTTCTTAAATAGGTGTTTTAGGGTTCTTAAATTGGTGTGTTAGGGTTCTTAAATTGGTGTTTTAGGGTTCTTAAATTGGTGTGTTAGGGTTCTTAAATTGGTGTTTTAGGGTTCTTAAATTGGTGTGTTAGGGTTCTTAAATTGGTGTTTTAGGGCTCCTTAATTGGTGTGTTAGGGTTCTTAAATAGGTGTTTTAGGGTTCTTAAATAGGTGTTTTAGGGTTCTTAAATAGGTGTTTTAGGGTTCTTAAATTGGTGTTTTAGGGTTCTTAAATTGGTGTTTTAGGGTTCTTAAGTTGGTGTGTTAGGGTTCTTAAGTTGATGTTTTAGGGTTTTCAAAAATGTTTTAGGGTTCTTAAATTGGTGTTTTAGGGTTTTCAAAAATGTTTTAGGGTTCTTAAATAGGTGTTTTAGGGTTCTTAAGTTGGTGTGTTAGGGTTCTTAAGTTGGTGTTTTAGGGTTTTCAAAAATGTTTTAGGGTTTCCTAAATCAGTGTTTTAGGGTTTTTAAATTGATGTTTTAGGATTCTTAAATAGGTGTGTTAGGGTTCTTAAATTGGTGTGTTAGGGTTCTTAAATAGGTGTTTTAGGGTTCTTAAATTGGTGTGTTAGGGTTCTTAAATAGGTGTGTTAGGTTCTTAAATTGGTGTGTTAGGGTTCTTAAATTGGTGTTTTAGGGTTCTTAAGTTGGTGTGTTAGGGTTCTTAAATTGGTGTGTTAGGGTTCTTAAATTGGTGTGTTGGGGTTCTTAAATTGGTGTGTTAGGGTTCTTAAATTGGTGTTTTAGGGTTCTTAAATTGGTGTTTTAGGGTTCTTAAATAGGTGTTTTAGGGTTCTTAAATAGGTGTTTTAGGGTTCTTAAATTGGTGTGTTGGGGTTCTTAAATTGGTGTGTTAGGGTTCTTAAATTGGTGTGTTAGGGTTCTTAAATTGGTGTTTTAGGGTTCTTAAATTGGTGTGTTGGGGTTCTTAAATTGGTGTGTTAGGGTTCTTAAATTGGTGTGTTAGGGTTCTTAAATTGGTGTTTTAGGGTTCTTAAATAGGTGTTTTAGGGTTCTTAAATAGGTGTTTTAGGGTTCTTAAATTGGTGTTTTAGGGTTCTTAAATTGGTGTTTTAGGGTTCTTAAATTGGTGTTTTAGGGTTTTCAAAAATGTTTTAGGGTTCTTAAATCGGTGTTTTAGGGTTCTTAAATTGGTGTTTTAGGGTTCTTAAATTGGTGTTTTAGGGTTCTTAAATTGGTGTTTTAGGGTTCTTAAATTGGTGTTTTAGGGTTCTTAAATTGGTGTTTTAGGGTTTTCAAAAATGTTTTAGGGTTCTTAAATCGGTGTTTTAGGGTTTTTAAATTGATGTTTTAGGATGCAGAAGTATAGGTGTTTACAAGCTATATTAAGAGTGCTAACGTATAACGCGGTTTTACAGGGTGTTAAAATGCATGTAGCAAAACGCATTTCAAATCGAAACTAACTATGCTTTTCCTCCATTGTGGAAGCCCTGATTCCGAGAACTAAATAAATTAGAGCTTATACAATCGCAAATACCCTGTTATAAGTTTTAGTTCTTTTAAATACAGCAAAAATTTATGTATCTTTTTTGACAAGAAAAAGTTAACTTGCTTTTTCAAATATTTCTATGCTTTATTTCGTAACTAGTTGCTCATGTTTATTTGTACTTTCAGTGAGTGACACGTGAAGGTTGATTTTATCAGGCTTTCAGGGACTGTAGGAAAAAGCAATTAAGGATTAAACTTGTTAGCAATAAAGTGATGCGCAGCTGCGGCACATAACATAATAAACACATAACATTATGAATAATTCATTGTTTTGCAATGGGACATTTCGCAAACCAAGCCAAACGACCAGAGCCAGTTGGCTTAGTTGATAATTGATACATGCAAGATGGAAAACACGACCACCGAAAAGTTCACTGTGTACTGTAAAAGAGTAAAGCAATAACTAACGTCCTGATTTTTTTATTTCTTTTCCTGTTATAGGAATGTACATGGCTAAAACTGCATACATGGATAATATGGACTGCTGGAGGTCAAGAAGGAAAAAACCCAGCGAACCTTGCAGTTGAAGCATGCACAAACCCACCAGAGAAAAGCGACAATGCTAGTGGCAGTAGAAACACGAAAAGAACGAATAAACCACCTTTGTCCCCAGGTTAGCCGAGACTGTGAGAGAGGGACTAAACAAAGTCTTCTCTAATCGAGTCTTTTTTGCTGTATTTGATAAAAGAAAAAAGTATTATATCAGATCAGTTATTGGTTCAGTTAAAATGGCATTCAATGTTGTTTATTATATAATTATATTCTAGTCGTACTTAAGATTTTAAAGCTTACTTAACTGTACATGTAATGTAATAAGTCCTCGTCTCGTTTGTCATTTTCCTTATCAGGATTGGGGGTTGGGGCTTAAAGCGAAAAGGACCGCCTGCCATTGGCTGATTCCAAACCCACCTTCTCTCTTTCAAAATTAAACTCCACAGTTAAAACTCAACCCCCCGTCTGTCTGTCCCAGTCCCCCCAAACCTTAACCACCCCAAATTGGCTAATGTACAAATGCTAAGAGGTCCATCTAAGAACCAATATGTACATTTAAGGCCCAATTTGTTTCGTTCAATTTAACTATTTACGACCTTAGTGCACGGAATTCCTTCCCAGGCCCCCTTTCCTTCGTCAACCAGCAGTTCCCCGAGTCCTATTTATAGCAGTCTATTATCTATTTCCCACTTTCCAAAATTCCAAGGTTCTGTCTATCACTAAAGTATGCGCTAAAACAAATTAGAAAAATGCAGCGTCATCATTCGGCAGATCAAGACGATAACTACCAGTCCCAGTACAGAGTGGGCCTCGGACTTGAAAGACAAGAAGAGATTGACAGTGAACTGGCCAAATTGCCACCAATGGCACCGCTACAATCGCCACCGTTCGAAGATCAAGAGACAGCTTCATCATCGCTAGACAGGGGCGGCCAGCATCAGCCGGAATCGCCTCACAGCTGCAACAGCAACAATCAATGCGGCGAATGTGACGACAGCGTGTTTTCTGATCTGCCTTTGACGCCGCTGTCGCAGACTCAGACTGGCCCCAGCTCCGCTCACTGCTCACATCCCTCCGCTGATAGTGGCATCTCAGCGGCCGCCTCGTCTCCGCCACCTGCCCAGCCGCGTCGACTGCTGGAGCCTCTGCAGGCAGCCACATCCGGCCTGCTTATACGCCGACGCAGGCGGCGAACTAAAAGCGAGGAGGTGCCAGTGCCGTCGCCGCCTTCATCACCTTCCTCGACAACAGTGGGCCCCGGTAACAGGCTGGCTACACTGCGCGAAGATTTGCGCAATTTTATGGGCCACCAGAGACAGCGGCTGCAGCAAGCTCGGTCGGCTTCTAGACGACAGCGAAGCCAGTCTATCGCTGAAGAGGAAGGCGAAGACGAGGATGAGCAGCAAGCGCTGGTGGTGGTGAGTCACACTTGATGCAAATCTTGCATTTATCTACTGAGCTATACTATTGAGCTCACATGGTGAATGCAGACCAATGCAAGGCAGTTGCAGGGTTGAAATTAAAGCCAACTTTTTAAGCTTCGATTTGACCTCCTTCCCAGTTCCCAATACCCTTTGTCCTGTTCTCCAGCTACCCTTAACATTTATTTACGAGCCGACGAGCCATAAACAATGTTCAGTTATTTTAGCTCAGCCTTGCTGCCTCTAGTGGTTCGAAGCTGCAAAATAACCATCTTATTGCTATATCAAGCAAAGTTGAAGTTGAGACTTAGGGGAATCTCGTACCAGCTTTGTCACTGTGTACATTAGTGGGTGGGTGGGGTCGCACGCACGCACAGACCAATTTTTTTATTACCAATTGGTGCAGGCGCACTTAAACTTGGACCTTGTCTGGGTCTGGGGCCAGCGATTTATCTCGTTTAAATAGTCTTTAGTCTTAGCCCATGCATTTGCTTGTATTGATACTAACGCTATATCTATCTATATGAATGGGTAGTAAACCACGAAGACCTTGAACTAGAACCTGGAGTACTTTAACTCTTCCCTAATGACCCTAAACCCTCATTCTCAGGGTTGGATTGGATTGGAATCCCAATTTCAGGATTTCAAGAAATTATTTGAAAAATATATTTTTTCAAGTTTTTACTCAAACTAATGTTCCTTACTTCGAGACGTTCGAGTGTAGTTTTGCAACATTGTTTCAAGACGTTAAGACGTTAAGACGTAAACGTGATTTAACGACACGTTACGTAAGCTAAAAACTTGCCTCTGTTGTGTTTTCCCAGAAAACTGGGAAAATCAGAATTTATGAAAGCTGGTTAAGTAACTCTGGAGTCCAGATTCTGCTTCTAGATCTCCTTGATTTATAAGAACAAAAATGTTTTTTAATAACAAAGAATTCCACTTGGCCCCTGGATCTCATGGATGCCGCCACTAAACTGGCAACAATAAAATAAACAAAGCCCCTCCGGCCTCTCCTGTCTGCCTCTGTTGCAAACTGAAATGGAAACAATCTAAAAAAATGCTATCTATCGAGCATTTTCAGTGCGCTTCATGACGCTTTGCTTTGGCTGGAGCCTGCGATCACGTGGTGCATGTCTGCATAAGTGCACTGCACTCTCTTGCTCGAGTTTCGGATTACAGCCTACAGGTCTTATTAGACTTACTTACAGCTATAGATATTGCTTGTGCTGTTTCTATTGAAATACCTGATCAGAAATTATCCCTATATATATTAGGATAAGATTTTGTTGCTAAAGGATCAGATGATGAAGTTAATGCTTTCAAATTTTGCTTTCCTCGAACTAGCTATGTATTTTGTTTTTTAGCATCTGCTTTCAGGGCTTTTTACTAGAATTGAAAACTGGCCTGGATCTCGAAGCTTCGTCAAAAAGGCCTTCCGTTTGATCCATGAGAATTGAGAATTAAAACGAAGCAGAGCAATATAAACTGATGGAGAGGGATGGCCTCGTTATCATTCTCATGTCATTATTAAGCTTTTAAAAGGCCTCAACCGTCACATAATCAATCTGCAATCTCAATTTCTAGCTGGGTTTGAGTTAATTTGCCCTGTCGAAAGGAAAGCTGGTGCATGCCTCAGAGCCTTTCAGATTCAGAGCACAAATGATAAATCATTTGAATTCTTATTACAATCGCAATACAACAACAATAATATGACTGAATGAATGCACTTATTGCTGTTTTGGTAGTTTGGCAAAACATTTGCCACATGCTACTTACAGCAGCACTAATAAGTAGGCTCAGGGGAACCTGTTTACGCATAACTTTTCTACGTATATTTAATTACTTGAACCCGATGTTTTGGAGCTTTAACGTCTTGACGTCTTGACGTCTTGCTAACCTAATTCAAGGCAGGACAGAGTTTGCAGACTCTCTGGATTACATGTCGTTAGATTAATTGCAGACAAAAACCCAAAGAATCAAAGGATTATGGCAGAGACAGTCCTGAGAAAGGGGGGTTAACGGCAGACAGTCCTGAGAATGGGGGGTAATGGCAGACATTCCTAAGAATGGGAGGTTAATAGCAGACAGTCCTGAAAATTGGGGTTAATGGCAGACAGTCCTGAGAATGGGGGGTAATGGCAGACATTCCTAAGAATGGGGGGTAATGGCCAGTCCTGAGAAGGGGGGAGGATAATGGCAGACAGTCCTGAGAAGGGGGGGTAATGGCAGACAGTCCTGAGAAGGGGGGGAGGTTAATGGCAGACAGTCCTGAGAAGGGGGGGAGGTTAATGGCAGACAGTCCTGAGAAGGGGGGAGGATAATGGCAGACAGTCCTGAGAAGGGGGGGGTAATGGCAGACAGTCCTGAGAAGGGGGAGGATAATGGCAGACAGTCCTGAGAAGGGGGGAGGATAATGGCAGACAGTCCTGAGAAGGGGGGGGGTAATGGCAGACAGTCCTGAGAAGGGGGGAGGATAATGGCAGACAGTCCTGAGAAGGGGGAGGATAATGGCAGACAGACCTGAGAAGGGGGGGGGGTAATGGCAGAGACAACCCGAAGAAAGAGCAAGTGCAGGGACCACTAAATTCTAGGGCCGGGAAACTAGTGATTCATTAAAAAATCTTAGACTTTAGAGGCAGATTTTATAAATTTCTGCTTATGTCTTATTTTCGTGTATGAGCTTCATTTCTACTCATCTTTGCAAAATTTTCCCTCTTTCAACTCAGGACAGGAGTCAAAAGAACCGGGTAAAGCTTGCAGGTTTGGAAACAAAATCAATAACGGCTCGATAGTTCTCCGTTATGGGCTGTACTGGCTATAGCAGTAAATCGGGAATCAGTAGCTTATGAGACTTGGTTTACATTACGGCATACGCAAACACGAAAGAAATGTACTTTCTGTGTAATCCGTTTTGCTTTGCCGGAGGGTGGAACTAGGGTAGCGTTATTTGGTCATTTGATGCCTGTTCGACCAGAACTCAAATAGGAGCTTTCCTATAACTTAATCCCATCGGCCGCCGGGCCAGCACACTTTCCAACCCTAATCGTGTAATCCTTTGCATGTAACGCCTCGGCTCGGGGGTTGGCTTCTGTCTGTAAGTCGAGTTCAAACGCGCGAATTTCTTTCTGCCATCTGCCAGCACTGAGATTAGTGTTTCTGTACTTTTATGTTCTGAGAGCTTTGGAAGCAACAAGCTTTAACAGTCAGTTGGCCAAGATGTCTTTCTGAATTTTGTTTTGATTGATTTTCTCAAAGTTGATAAATCAAACCCATGATTTCTCACTGGGATTCATTGATTTCTGAGGCTCTTTGATATCAACCAAGCATTTTTCTCAAAAATTGTCATAGATCAGATCCCCAGATCTCACTGATCAGAATCCCAGATCTCACTGATCAGATCCCCAGATCTCACTGATCAGATCCCCAGATCTCACTGATCAGAATCCCAGATCTCGAAGATCAGATCTCCAGATCTCACAGATCAGATCTCACAGCTCAGATCCCTAGATCTCATAGCTCAGATCCCCAGATCTCACAGATCAGATCCCCAGATCTCACTGATCAGAATCCCAGATCTCACAGATCAGATCTCCAGATCTCACAGATCAGATCTCCAGATCTCACAGATCAGATCCCCAGATCTCACAGATCAGATCCCCAGATCTCACTGATCAGAATCCCAGATCTCACAGATCAGATCTCCAGATCTCACAGATCAGATCTCCAGATCTCACAGATCAGATCCCCAGATCTCATAGATCAGATCCCCAGATCTCACAGATCAGATCTCCAGATCTCACAGATCAGATCTCCAGATCTCACTGATCAGATCCCCAGATCTCATAGATCAGATCCCCAGATCTCACAGATCAGATCTCCAGATCTCACTGATCAGATCCCCAGATCTCATAGATCAGATCCCCAGATCTCACAGATCAGATCTCCAGATCTCATAGATCAGATCCCCAGATCTCATAGATCAGATCCCCAGATCTCACAGATCAGATCTCCAGATCTCATAGATCAGATCCCCAGATCTCATAGATCAGATCCCCAGATCTCACTGATCAGATCTCCAGATCTCACTGATCAGATTCCTAAGCGAGATATCGCAAATTCAATCCAATCAAGAATAAAGATTTCACAGATCTCTAATCGATCTTGTTCTCTGAAATTCATTCTTAATAACGCTATAATTATCCAGCCTTGAGATTCTGTGTTTGGTCTATAATAGTTTGGATTTTTTTCTGTTTTTGAAGCTTTCGCCAAAATCGCATTAATCCACATTAAGGCCTCTTCAGCCTGATATGCATATACTCATAGGCATTCTATTTTCCTACTACTATTTCTCTTGGGTAGTTGGCTTCTAAGTGCATTAAGAGAATAGAGTGAATGAGCAGTGAGGTGAAAGACGCGGATCGCCAAAGATATTTTAAGTTTGTAAAACCCTCATCTACCCAATCCCATCTTTACTGTCGTGAACTTCTTTATTTGGATCTTGCATGCAGGTTAATCTACGCAATTCTAAACCGCTACTGCTAAGCCTGCATGCGTAGCTCCATCCTTCTCAGCCCCTCCGCTCTCATGCCGACCAACCAGCGTCTCCTTCCAAAATTCCGGGCCCGCAATCAACCCCAACCTGCGTCCATTCTCTTTCTTCCATCACCCTGAGGCCCTACAGCCTACACAGTGTATATGCTCACTCCATATATAAATACTTCGCAGAATATGTACAGGCTCAATATATATAATCAACATTATATTAGAGTTCCTGCGATTCGGGACAGTAGGAGCAGAAAAACTTCCGCCTTGAAGGGAAGAAAGTTTTTTTCAAGAGAGTATCTCCCACCCCAACCGGCAGTGTTTTTCCCATTTCCCCTGCGCTCTCTTTTATACCCGGCAGCTTTAGCATTCAGGTTGCTCTGCCCTCTCAGTCTATTTTTCCTTTTTCTAACCTTATCGCAGAGCCTAATCCCCCTGACTAGCCTCAATTATCAAGTTGGCAGTCAGGTGTTGCTCTACTCTCTTCCCACAAATCCCCTTCTCTGCTGTCCTCCTCATTGGCTAATATAAAAGCATTGCTAGGGCATCTGTTAGTATCCGGGTCTGGCTCGCAAACTGTGTTAAATTATTATTCGCATTTTTAATCGCGCTATTTGAGACGCACGAGCTATTTGACCGATGCAGGTGAGTGAAAGGGGCTGGGACTTTGAACTGCATGATTGTCAATGGCAGAATCAAATGACTTTTGCAAATAAATGATGTGGAATGAGTGATGGGGATACGGAATGAGTAGAGTAGGTGAGTAGATGGGGATACTGAATGAGTAGATGGGGATACTGAATGAGTAGATGGGGATACTGAATGAGTAGATGGGGGTACGGAATGAGTAGATGGGGATACTGAATGAGTAGATGGGGATACTGAATGAGTAGATGGGGATACTGAATGAGTAGATGGGGATACTGAATGAGTAGATGGGGATACTGAATGAGTAGATGGGGATACCGAATGAGTAGATGGGGATACGGAATGAGTAGATGGGGATACTGAATGAGTAGATGGGGATACTGAATGAGTAGATGGGGATACCGAATGAGTAGATGGGGATACTGAATGAGTACATGGGGATTTGGAATTTATACACCGAGATATTAAATCAATAGATGCAAATATTTAAATGAGTTTTTATACAAAACAATAATCGAGTTTAACAATTGCTTAAATCCAGCTACTTAAAGTTCTGAGTTATCAACTAAGTCTCTTCAGTGAAAAAGGGGAATAAGGGGTACAATTGGGCAAGTAGAAATCAGCGGTTGGAAAGAAGGCACTAGATAATGTTATGCAGTATTAAAGAGAGTAAGTTGAGAACACGAAGAGTACGAGTTAAGTTAGTGGGCAGTGGAGAAGCGAAAAAACTTGAGTGATAAAGCAGGAGCGACCATCCGAGTAGAGATATGGAAAGTAGATTGATAGCTTTTAGTGCTCAATAGAAAAGCTAGCAAGGGAGAAATTCGCAAATATCTCGGGGCTAGGTAGCGAGTCGGGGATTCCTGCGACAAAGAAACCCGGGGCTGAACAAGGAAATAAGATAACGAACAAGCAGAAATGGAAGAGGAAGATCCCGCTTGCGGTTCATCAAAGTATCAGCTTCTTGCCTTGATAAAATTCCTAGCTGCAATGTAAGCTAGCTGATTGATACATTAATTGTGATATAATGGTTGAAACCAGACGCGCTTATGATGGAAGAGCTTTTTTGTGCATAGAGCTGCGTCTGCCTCTGTTGGTTAAAACGGTATATAAACGTGTTTAGCTAACAAAACCGCGTTCTCGATTGCATGGAAGGTTTATCCTATAAGGAAGCTATAGCGCTGATACTTGATTTTTTCACCGGCTTTAACTCTGCCAAGATATTTAAGCTGTCGTAAAGTGTCTTTCTGTCATTTTTGTACCTACCACATGCTGAGAGCAAAATCTGGAGGCGAAATTCGTGCGGAAGATCTTCAGTTTCTCATTTCTGACGCTCTTCTCCGAGAAGAGTGTATTTTTTCTAGCATTAATTTGTCCTTCAGTAATGATTTTTTATTTTATACTCAGACCGAAAAGTCATGTACAGCATGATCTAATCATTACCTATGAAAATTGTGAATGGACGCCAGTCTCTTTTAGTATTTACTGAGTCTTATGTCTTATGCATCTTTTAAAGCTTAAGCAAAGAAATTCGAAAGATAGAGCACAACTTTGGAGTGAAATTGGCCTTCAAATTTTCATTGGCTGAAGGTGTTAAAGAAAAAGAATGAAAGCTTTATTATCATACATGCGCAACCCCCTGATTTACACTTTTTGACCAAAACTGCAACTTACCTATGAAAAAAACCAAGCAAAAAACGTAATTTTGCGTAAACAATAGAAGTAACTATAACTTTATTATTAAGGTTAAACCCCTCGTCATCTAATAAGTACTACGTCGATTTTTTCCGGATTGACATTTTTGAGACTTACCTTGGCTGGGCCCCTCGCCAGCCGGCCGGGTGTTGCGCATGTATGTTTATTATGCCCATCTGGTTTTGAAGGCTGACTTACTCTAGAAAATCTGCTCAATTAGCCGCCAGGCGAACAGCAGAGCGAGCATCAGCATCAGCACCTGCAGCAGAGATCCACCGTCAAGCAGTTCTTCCTCGACACCATCCGGCCCCGCGCCAAGTCTGAGAATGCTCACACAATCAGCCGGCCCAAAACTCGTGCCGCGGGCGACAGTCCCGGAACTCCGACGGCCGCGACGGTCTCGCCGACCGGCCCGGCAACTCGCAGTCCGGTTGGCGGCCTGGTCAGCCGGCTGCGCCACCTGGCAACGTCCGACTCTGACCGGCATCTGCGCCGCAGGACCGGCTCCTCAGGCCAGCAGCGGCTGCCTCATCCCAGCCTGATGCCGTTAGACTGCGCACACCATGCCGAGGTCTGCGAGAATCGCGTGCGGAAGGTAAAATACTAGTTTACTGGTTTTTAGTACCTTTCATATTCAATAGGTCGACATGAATCACAAATTGATGACACTTTCGAGGTCAGGACTTGGCCTCAACTTCAAAGACCTTTTGTAACTTGGCCTCACTTTCTAAGGCACCTCGTGACTTGGCCTCACTTCCAAGATCAAGGTCACCTCGTGAGCTGACCTCACTTTCAAGGTCACCTCGTGACTTGGCCTCACTTCCAAGATCAACCCGTGACTTGACCTCAGTTTCAAGGTCACCTCGTGAGCTGACCTCGTTTCCAAGGTCACCTCGTGAGCTGACCGTAGTCAACGCTACATCTTGACCTCGTTTTCAAGGTTTCAACTTGGCCTCAGTTTCAAGGTCACAAAGCATCTTCACCTCAGTTTCCTAGGTCACGAGTTGACGTCAGCAGTTTAAACGTCAAATCACGATTACCCCTCAGTTTCACAGAGTTGCACAGACTAAGGAGCTGTGTTGCGTGCATGGGGTGAAGCGATGCTAAGCATGAGAGCTTTATCACCAAAAATGAAAATGGATCGAGCGAAGTGAGCGCTGAGTGCAGTGCAGGCTGTGCAGTGCCAGTTATGTCTCCTGGGAAAAAGGCGCTGGTGCGGCTGGTTCTGCGCAAAAAAACAAGCAAACTGAAAACTTCGGGATGAAGAAGATGAGAGAGGAAGGCGGAAACACCGTAAGAGAGGGAAGGAGCGGATACTTCGATGTTCCCCATCTCCGCTTGCCCGTCTCTTCCGCTCGGACGACAGCGAAGCTCCGGGGTCGTAAAAAAAACTTTTCATCCTGATCCCCTGACGGGCTCTGGCATCTGGGGCGTATTTATTTTGACATTGATTTTGCCCAGACAGAGTAGAGAAGCGACACGCCTTCCAGCTGGGTCCCTGCGATCCATGCTCTCTCTCTGTGTGTTTTTAAATGTGAATCAAATCAAATCCCTCAAATCCTGCGGGGCCATGGACCCCCGGAGTTATTGATTTGATTAGCGATTCCAGCGCAGGAAATTGTGGTGTGGCCTTTGCTGCTGAATTGCTGTATGCGTGCACGCTTGCGAATTAAAGAAGAGAAAGTCCCATGAAGGCTTAAGCATTCATCGATTTCGATTCGCATGCATGTATTGGGCATGACTGCTAGAAATCAAGGACTACTAGATTGAAGGCTGATTTTTACCAAACTGCTATAACAGTTGCTATTATAACATATGCTGCATAGGGCTCAAACCTTGGATTTAAGAAATAAATGGAAGACAGCTGCTCAGCCGAATTCACACAAATACAAATAGCCTTCGTTTAACTTCGTTCCTGAGGGAATACCTAAGAAAGTAGAAAGAAATGTGAATCAATTAACTGCTGGGAGTGGGTAAGCGTGACTCGGAATATATTCAGTATAACTAGAATGCCAATCTCGCGTCAACGCCAGCAAAAGAAGTGAAGCTCATTTGTGGTCGACTACTCCATGGCCGCCACAGATATAAAACAGCTGGCAAAAATAAGCTAAAAATAAACTAAAATAACTCTTATTTAAAAGCAGTATTGCGTTATGTAGTATCTATCTTACACACATCGCACGCAGACGCAGCTTCTGTCGGCGAAGTTTTGCTGTATGCTTGATTCGGATATCGAAAAAACGTTCTGGCTAATTTTTCACAAAACGAGGGCCATTATTGGGCTATCTAAGCTGTCAAGTAAGGGTTTACCACAGACAGTCTCCACAGGCGTGAAACGCATTTTGTGTCTGCCTGCTGGCTTTGCACTGAATCAACGGTCTGTTGGCCATAGACCTTTTCAGATCTTTAGGCCATAAACCTCAGATGTTTTGGCCACAGACCTCAGATCTTTAGGCCATAAACCTCTGATGTTTTGGCCACAGACCTCAGATCTTTAGGCCATAAACCTCTGATGTTTTGGCCACAGACCTCAGATCTTTAGGCCATAAACCTCTGATGTTTTGGCCACAGACCTCAGATCTTTTGGCCATAGACATTCTCAGGTTTTGTTGTAGTCAGGCCGAGACTCTCTGTGGGGTAAATCCTCACTTAATGCTATGCTAACTGCTACAGAGGGCCACAAATATATCAATATTTGTATACTAAAACACGTAAAACAGGACCGACTATATTTATTTGATGCTACAAGTCGCAAAAACAAAATAATTCCATCCTGCTAATGCGTTTTTAGCTAAAGTGACCGTCTAATTCAGGGTTCCGAAAACTTTTTTACCTCAAGGGCCAAATAGAGAACCTAGAGAATGACTGCGGGCCGGAGGAGGGGAGAGAGGAGAGGGAATAAAGAAGAGAGAAGAGGGGTAAGAGAAAGGAGAGGCGAGAGAATAAAGTAGAAGAAAGGAGTGGATAGAAGAGGAGAGAGGATAGGAGAGGGGGAGAGAAAAGGAGAAGAGAGGAGAGAGGAGATGAGGCGAGACGAGAGAAGAGGAGAGAGGAGATTATAAAGAAGAGAGGAGAGGAGAGGAGAGAGAAGAGGAGAGAGAAGAGAGGAGAGAAGAGAGGAGAGGAGAGAGAAGAGAGGAGAGAAGAGAGGAGAGGAGAGAGAAAAGAGGAGAGGAGAGGAGAGAGAAGAGAGGAGAGGAGAGGAGAGAGAAGAGGCAAGAGAAGAGAAGAGAGAAAGAGGAGAAGAGAGAAGAGAGAAGATAAGGAGAGAGGAGAGGAGGAGATGAGAGGGGAGAGAGGAGAGGAAACGAGAGGAGAGAAGAGAAGAGAGAAGAGGAGTGAAGAGAAGATAGGAGAGAGATGAGGAGAGAGGAGAGGAGGATAGGAGATGAGGAGATAGGAGAGAGGAGAAGAGACGAGAGAAGAGAGGAGAGGAGAGAGAAAAGAGGAGAGGAGAGGAGAGAGAAGAGAGGAGAGGAGAGAGAAGAGAGGAGAGGAGAGAGAAGAGGCAAGAGAAGAGAAGAGAGAAAGAGGAGAAGAGAGAAGAGAGAATATAAGGAGAGAGGAGAGAGAAGAGGCAAGAGAAGAGAAGAGAGAAAGAGGAGAAGAGAGAAGAGAGAATATAAGGAGAGAGGAGAGGAGATGAGAGGGGAGAGAGGAGAGGAGACGAGAGGAGAGAAGAGAAGAGAGAAGAGGAGTGAAGAGAAGATAGGAGAGAGATGAGGAGAGAGGAGAGGAGGATAGGAGATGAGGAGATAGGAGAGAGGAGAAGAGACGAGAGAAGAGAGGAGAGGAGAGAGAAAAGAGGAGAGGAGAGGAGAGAGAAGAGAGGAGAGGAGAGAGAAGAGAGGAGAGGAGAGAGAAGAGGCAAGAGAAGAGAAGAGAGAAAGAGGAGAAGAGAGAAGAGAGAATATAAGGAGAGAGGAGAGAGAAGAGGCAAGAGAAGAGAAGAGAGAAAGAGGAGAAGAGAGAAGAGAGAAGATAAGGAGAGAGGAGAGGAGATGAGAGGGGAGAGAGGAGAGGAGACGAGAGGAGAGAAGAGAAGAGAGAAGAGGAGTGAAGAGAAGATAGGAGAGAGATGAGGAGAGAGGAGAGGAGGATAGGAGATGAGGAGATAGGAGAGAGGAGATGAGGAGAGAGAGAGGAGAAGAGACGAGAGGAGAGAGGAGAGAAGAGAAGAGAGAAGAGAGAGGAAAATAGAGGAAGAGAGTAAAGAGGAAATTAGAGAGAAGAGCTCTGAGAAGAGATATAAACATTGAGCGGGCCGGATTGCGATTGTGAAGTTTCAACGGACCCGAGGGCCGGATGGAGATGCTCTGCGGGCCGCATGTAGCCCGCGGGCCGGAGTCTGCCGACCCCTGATCTAATTCAACAGTCTGGGACACCTTGCTAGAAAATATCCCTAGCTGCTCGCATATCATTTGCCGTGGTACATAATACATGACTGCTCACAGTTTGATTTTAAATACTAAATAATTGCCTTAGATTCCTATACTTCAAGCACTAAAAATATTCATAGAATACTCATTGTACTTGTACTTCTAATATTACACCTGTACTTTTAGAGACTCAGTCTGGCGAGAATTCAGTCTAGCATATTCGAGTAGGAACTATTAAACTAAATTTTTCCCGCAGTGGCATGTCTGTAGGGCTATACTAGCTCTCCATTCCTGCCTCAAACTGTTCAAACAATTGCGACTCCTTTGTTTGCTCATGCCCCACTGCTGGCTGTGGGGCTCTCGTTTCTGGTCGAGCAGTTGCGAATCGTGCCTGCGCTGCTGACAGTTTCGGCTGTCAACTCTATGCTTGGCTATGGGGCTCAGCTTTCTTTACAGTTGGTCAGATTTCAATGAAATTAAAGAATTCTTATTTTTTATTGGTTTTCACCTTCTATTTCGCTATCGAGTTTGTTTGATAGAAATTTGTTTCGCCTTCACGATTTTTTATTATTTTGTCAAACTTTATGCTGCCCTGTAATTAAACAAACAATTTCATTAGTTTTTAACACAGCCCTTGTTTGTCAAGAATCAATGTGTTTGTTTGAATTAATAATTCAGATAATGCCATATTTAGTTAAAGAAAATGCTGTATTGAAGCTCCATTGCCAGGCCAAAGCGCCGTGAAGTTTCTGTTTATCTACCTGTCTATAGTCTGTGCCACTTGTGAAATCGATTCCGTCTCCTTCATTGTTTAGTGTTTAGTCTGTCGCGTGGACCTATGCAAAAGCTGCTGTACTTGAGCAAGCCTGAGGCCTGATGAGGCTATGCATCTTTTATAACCCTATTTGCACTCAGCTAAGCTCTCTCTCTCTCTCTCTTCTTGGGGCTTTTTGCTCAACGCATGGTTGTTTGGCCGTCTGTCTGTCTTCCTACTGAGTTCTGTGGAAATTTCTCAATCCCGTCTCCTTCCCGTCGATTTTCTCTTCTTTCTTCTACCTTAGCATTCATTTTCTCTCGGCCGGTCATGTCTCTGACTATGCTGGAAGAAATACCTTCTTCCTAGTTAGCTCACAACTCTGCCTTCCTTTTCTGTACAGAAGCTGTGTGACAATGCGCCGTCTTCCAAGCCGGCCATTGTCTCTCTCTCTCTCTGGTTTCGCTGCGATGCCTTCCGCCGGGTTCACACTGTTTGCCTTGTCATCTATTCAGTGTTCACTCTCTCACACTCTCTCCCTATCTCCCTGTCACTTTCTCACTCTCTCGCCACCGTCTCACCCCTCATCCTCTTAACATCTGACCATCTCTACCTATCACCCCTCTCCCTATCTCCCGGTAACCTCACTCTCTCGCCACCGTCTCACCCCTCATCCTCTTAACATCTGACCATCTCTCCCTATCACCGCTACCTCGCTCTCTCTCCTCTCTCTGTCTCCCTCTCTCCAATCTCTACTTCACCTCTCACACCCTCCCACTCTCAATCTTCACGCCCTGTTTATCCTCCATTTTTATAATAAAACACTACTTTACTGGCCGGCGTTGAGCTGAGTTGCTACTTGCGTATTGCAAATCTCTGGCCCGCTACTCAGGCTCCCTCCCAGCTTCTCAGCCCCCCCCCCCCCCTGCTAACCTGTGAGATTCGATGTTTTACTGGCAAACACTCCAGTTGATGTGCAGCGTCCAGCTTCGTGCCATTTTAGCCTTCATCTCGTAATTACTGTGCCCGCAGTTATGCCCCTTGCCACTCCCAGTGAATTATCGAGCACTTTCTCATCTTATTCTTCTTTTTAGACGAGTGAAGAAGATGCCTATCTTAAAATATAGTCTCCATCTCCCGCGTCTCACCGCCCTTGTCAATCAATGATCGATCAATGATTATGTTATTTGAGCGCATCCTTGTAAAAAACAGTTTTTACTTTGCTCATTATCTGCAGAGCCTTTATACTGTTAGTCACTGTGAAATTGACAAGTATATTATAATCTGAAGAAATGCTTGCCTGCTTTACCTAGCTCACAGAGTAGAGTAGGCTAGCTCAGCGGGAGAGAAACCGCGTGGGTGTAGCTTTATGTATGTACTTCCTAAAGTATATTAGTATGCGCATGCACTGTGCTCTGTGCCTAATAGTTCTTCATTCATCGATAGATTTCATTCACGCTTGCTTTCGGAGGCTGAATTATCTATGAATTATCTATTCATAGTTGGCAAGTGAATGCCTGTTATTTTGATTGTCTGTCCCAAATTGAAAGCTTAAGACCTATCTTTAAAAGGGCCAATTATAATAATAATTTATCCATTCTTCCGCTTTTAGTCTCAGACGATTTCCATGGACGGTAATGGTACTTATGAGCGGGACCAGGTAAGCGGCATTTTGCTTTCCGCTTGTGTCAATCCTAAAAGCAAGAATAGGAAAACCGTCTTACTATTGCTCTCTATTCCAGGAAACGTACTCACCCTTGCCTGGCTTCATACAAGAGCGGCACAAAGATTTGTTTCAAAATCTCAGCCATTCGCCTGATTTGGAAGGTAGAATTCTGATGATTTCTACTTAAAAATTATACACTTAATAAATAGAGGAAAAAGTGGCGATTCTGCTTGCTTAAGCAGATGTGAACCTAAAGCACAATGCTGACTACTGGATATCAGTAGGCAACTTTAGACAGTAGCGGACTTTTTAAATCGGGAATCAGGTTTAAAAATCTAGAACTTAAAAAACCTCCCTAGCAATTGGTTGGGCAATTAAGAAACATTAGTTTTAAATTTTATTTATTAATTATTATAAATATAATTTTTTTTGACGAAATGAAGTCAATAGTCGAATATTTAAATAAAACCATTATATTATTTCTTTTTACGAGACAAATCTTGTATATTTAGATTTGACTCCATCACTCAACGTACGAGTAGAGTATCATACTCAATTACTCATGATAACAAGCTCTAAGAGAGTCATTTCGCCGCCTTTCCCTATATACTAATTAGATCTCTTAGTCTACTATCTAAGATGTTCTGTTATTATCTTACTCTTGTTACTTGTTTCATTAAGCTCCGACCGACCTCTTAAGTTATTTTTGTACGGCTGCTTTAAAATGGTTGTTTTTGTACTTTTTACCGGACAACGGAGTAAACGAAAACGCAAGCACAAAATTTGTAGGGGATTGTAGCACAGTGGGGCCAAGCTTGCCCAATTCCAAACCTCCAGGAATAGCTCTTTCCACACTAGTGCGGAGGCTCACACGCACCCCCAATTAAGCCCAAGCCCAACAGAACGTACGCTATGATGATCATGTGATCCAATGTACATTCTATCGCGCCGGCCATAAACACTCTTACCCCAGTGCCGAGTGTACACTCAACCCTCACCCACTTCCAGCCAGCTATTTCAAATTCTCTCTCCACGTACCAAGCGCTAGAAAAATTCTGTCGCGGTTTCTTCTGGAGAGGAAGGTCACTGCAGAATCAGAACAGAGCTGAGCTGATCCAAATCCGATAAAAATCGACCCAACTGCAGCCAACGCCAAGCTAGTGCCTTCTGCCTTGCCTAGTGTTTTCGAGCCTGTTTTATCTGTGTTATCTAATCTGGTAAAAGTCGGTTTCAGATACTGAAAACTTCATTCATATTATTTAAAATATTTACCCTTCGAACGAAGTTGCTTGTGTTGTGATAGAAGATTAGAACTTTCAAGTTTAAGTTCGTTTGCTTTGGATTGGATCAGAGTTTCAAGAGGTAAAACTAGTCTTTTCCTGTATTCACTCACGCGTAGCATAATCACGGTCACGGAGGCGCTGCACCCCTCCTTCCGGTTCTTCATTTGGCCGCTGCACCCCTCCTTCCGGTTCTTCATTTGGCCGCTGCACCCCTCCTTCCGGTTCTTCATTTGGCCGCTGCATTCATTATTTATTCGGTCCTGCTTAGTGATGGATCCGAATATTCGGATTCGGAATTTTTTTGTACATTCGGATTCGATTTCGGAAACTTGCAAAAATCCACATTCGGTCCATCACTAGTCCTGCTCCTCTCCTTCCGGTTCCGGTCAGTTAAAATGATTCTGATAATTACGCTCGCACACGCAGGCCAGTGCAGCATTCAGTCGCCAGCCGCATTGGCAGAGTCTCGGAGCCACTGGTCACAACAGCACAGCATCAGCAGCGGTGCCAACAGCCGAATGTCTCAGGGCCAGCCGCCTCTAGTGTCGCCTTCGGCCTCCTCCGGCTTGCCCGCCCGCCAGCGCTCGCAGTCTGGCGCCGAGGTTCAGGTGACGGAGAATGAAAAGTACATTATATTTCGGTCGCGCTGTCAGAACGACTGCAGCTCCGTTGACATGGAGGAGGTGCGCACCGAGTCGTTAGGCGATCCGAGCCGCGTATTTGCCATCTTTGTGCAGAAGCACCGGTACGTTTAATCCACATTCTGGAATCTGGAATAGATTCTGTACC
This sequence comes from Macrostomum lignano, assembly GCA_002269645.1. Classification (NCBI taxonomy): domain Eukaryota; kingdom Metazoa; phylum Platyhelminthes; family Macrostomidae; genus Macrostomum; species Macrostomum lignano. The sequence continues at coordinate 84,519 of NIVC01002138.1, read as the reverse complement.
ATAAGATAACCTGGGGTGCTTGCTTTCGGTAGAATTAGGTCTACGGTTCTGTTATTCTTACATGTAATTCATTACTGATCCCTATCCCCGGCAGCAGAATTTACGCCATTTGTACTCCGAATTTTTTTATTTTTTAAGTCTGAAAATTAGATTCGGGCTTAAATTTGGCTTGAAGCCCCAATGCCAAGCGGCATCCTGGTTGTTGGGAATTCGCTGGAGCCCCAATGCCAAGCGGCATCCTGGTTGTTTGGAATTCGCTGGAGCCCCAATGCCAAGCGGCATCCTGGTTGTTGGGAATTCGCTGGAGCCCCAATGCCAAGCGGCATCCTGGTTGTTTGGAATTCGCTGGAGCCCCAATGCCAAGCGGCATCCTGGTTGTTTGGAATTCGCTGGAGCCCCAATGCCAAGCGGCATCCTGGTTGTTGGGAATTCGCTGGAGCCCCAATTCCAAGCGGCATCCTGGTTGTTTGGAATTCGCTGGAGCCCCAATGCCAAGCGGCATCCTGGTTGTTGGGAATTCGCTGGAGCCCCAATGCCAAGCGGCATCCTGGTTGTTTGGAATTCGCTGGAGCCCCAATGCCAAGCGGCATCCTGGTTGTTGGGAATTCGCTGGAGCCCCAATGCCAAGCGGCATCCTGGTTGTTTGGAATTCGCTGGAGCCCCAATGCCAAGCGGCATCCTGGTTGTTGGGAATTCGCTGGAGCCCCAATGCCAAGCGGCATCCTGGTTGTTGGGAATTCGCTGGAGCCCCAATGCCAAGCGGCATCCTGGTTGTTGGGAATTCGCTGGAGCCCCAATGCCAAGCGGCATCCTGGTTGTTGGGAATTCGCTGGAGCCCCAATGCCAAGCGGCATCCTGGTTGTTGGGAATTCGCTGGAGCCCCAATGCCAAGCGGCATCCTGGTTGTTGGGAATTCGCTGGAGCCCCAATGCCAAGCGGCATCCTGGTTGTTGGGAATTCGCTGGAGCCCCAATGCCAAGCAGAATCCTGAAACGTCTCCCCGCAGGTGCTACGACCTGATTCCAACTAGCAACAAGCTGCTTGTATTCGACAACAGCCTGAACGTGCGTAAGGCCTTCTTCGCCCTAGTCTATAACGGTCTGCGCGCCGCGCCGCTCTGGGACGCCCAGCAGCAGAGATTTGTCGGCATGCTGACCATCAGCGACTTCATTCACATTCTGCAAAACTATTACCGATCCGCCCTGGTGCCAATGGAAGAGCTGGAGACCCATCGGATTAGCACCTGGCGAGCCGAGCTGAGCAACCGGCTCAAGCCGCTAATCTGGATCTCGCCAGAGGCGTCTCTGCACGACGCTGTCCGGCTGCTGCTGCAGGCTCGAGTGCACCGCCTGCCGGTCATTGACCCGGCCACTGGCAATGCCCTGTTCATTGTGACTCACAAGCGCATTCTGAAGTACATATTCCTGTACATACACCAGCTCCCGATGCCCGCCTGGCTGGCTAGGCCTGTTAAACAGCTGGGCATTGGCACCTACTCGGATATTGTCACTATTGGCGAGACCACGCCTCTGGTTAGGGTGCTCAGCCTGTTTGTGCAGAATCGGGTCAGCGCTCTGCCAGTTGTTAACGGAGACGGCCGCCTGGTGGACATCTATTCCAAGTTTGATGTCATTGTGAGTGGCCCCAGTCCAACTTGTCTGTCCCTCCTTCAGTCCATCTTGTCTGTCCCTACTTCAGTCCATCTTGTCTGTCCTTCAGTCCAACTTGTCTGTCCTTCAGTCCAACTTGTCTGTCCTTCAGTCCAACTTGTCTGTCCCTCCTTCTTTCCATCTTGTCTGTCCCTCCTTCAGTCCATCTTGTCTGTCCCTCCTTCAGTCCATCTTGTCTGTCCCTCCTTCAGTCCAACTTGTCCGTCCTTCAGTCCAACTTGTCTGTCCTTCAGTCCAACTTGTCTGTCCCTCCTTCTTTCCATCTTGTCTGTCCCTCCTTCAGTCCATCTTGTCTGTCCCTCCTTCAGTCCAACTTGTCCGTCCTTCAGTCCAACTTGTCTGTCCTTCATTCCAACTTGTCTGTCCTTTAGTCCAACTTGTCTGTCCCTCTTTCAGTCCAACTTGTCTGTCCTTCAGTCCAACTTGTCTGTCCTTCATTCCAACTTGTCTGTCTCTCTTTCAGTCCAACTTGTCTGTCTGTCCTTCAGTCCAACTTGTCTGTCCCTCCTTCAGTCCAACTTGTCTGTCTCTCCTTCATTCCAACTTGTCTGTCCCTCTTTCAGTCCAACTTGTCTGTCCCTCCTTCAGTCCAACTTGTCTCTGCCTCCTTCATTCCAACTTGTCTGTCCCTCCTTCAGTCCAACTTGTCTGTCCCTCCTTCAGTCCAACTTGTCTCTGCCTCCTTCAGTCCAACCCGCAAGCAGAATGATCGAATATTCGAGGTAAAATTCCAATATTAAGATGCATTCAGAACAGAATAGCAAAATTGACGTAAAAAACTTAATTTTAAGAAATTCATAATTGTAGGCTCGCTCGCCCTTCGTTAGTAACGCCCTAATGGGAAAAATCAATCAATATATAAATTTGTGTCTAGTAAAATTTTGAGGTGATAATCTTAAACAAATAGTCTTACCCGTTTTCTTTCTGTGCCAGTCTGTCAGTCTCTACTGCCAATATTAAAAGCAATAAACCCTGCGTTGCGGCATTGCAGAACCTGGCCGCCACAAAGACTTACAACAATCTGGACATCTCCGTCAAGGAGGCCCTGCAGTATCGACGCGACCGATTCGAAGGCGTCAGCAGCTGCCGCGGCGAGGACTCGCTGAAGAGCGTCATCGAGAAGCTGGTGACAGCGGAGGTGCACCGTCTGGTTGTCACGGACTCGGATAACCGTGTCGCCGGCCTGTTGTCCCTGTCCGACGTGCTCAAAGCTCTTATTGTTGACTGCGACAAGTTCGGCTGCTGCGAAGCCGGCGACGGCGACACAATGGATTCGGCATTCGCTCCCGTGGAGTCCATGGACATGAGCTGAGCTTAGTTAAGAGAGCTGGGGCTGCAATCACAGCAAACTTTCTCACATTCACTCGCTGGCTATAGTGACTGCGGTTGGACTGAGCTTGTGAATCACCTTTTCATCCCAAATTCCTAAACATAAGCGCCATCCAAATCCCATCGATAATGTCCCTCCAGCCTTCAAATCCCATCGATAATGTCCCTCCAGCCTTCAAATCCCATCGATAATGTCCCTCCAGCCTTCATATCCCATCGATAATGTCCCCCCAACCTTCAAATCCCATCGATAATGTCCCCCAGCCTCCAAATCCCATCGATAATGTCCCTACCCAGCCTTCAAATCCCATCGGTAATGTTCCCCCAGCCTTCAAATCCCATCGGTAATGTTCCCCCAGCCTTCAAATCCCATCGGTAATGTTCCCCCAGCCTTCAAATCCCATCGATAATGTCCCCCAGCCTTCAAATCCCATCGATAATGTCCCTCCAACCTTCAAATCCCATCGATAATGTCCCCCAGCCTCCAAATCCCATCGATAATGTCCCTCCCCAGCCTTCAAATCCCATCGGTAATGTTCCCCCAGCCTTCAAATCCCATCGATAATGTCCCTCCAGCCTTCAAATCCCATCGATAATGTCCCTCCAGCCTTCAAATCCCATCGATAATGTCCCTCCAACCTTCAAATCCCATCGATAATGTCCCCCAGGACCCCCAGCCTCCAAATCCCATCGATAATGTCCCTACCCAGCCTTCAAATCCCATCGGTAATGTTCCCCCAGCCTTCAAATCCCATCGATAATGTCCCCCAGCCTCCAAATCCCATCGATAATGTCCCCCAGCCTTCAAATCCCATCGATAATGTCCCACCAGCCTTCAAATCCCATCGATAATGTGCCTCCAGCCTTCAAATCCCATCGATAATGTCCCACCAGCCTTCAAATCCCATCGATAATGTCCCTCCAGCCTTCAAATCCCATCGATAATGTCCCTCCAGCCTTCAAATCCCATCGATAATGTCCCTCCAGCCTTGAAAATCCCATCGATAATGTCCCTCCAGCCTTCAAATCCCATCGATAATGTCCCTCCTGCCTTCAAATCCCATCGATAATGTCCCCTCAGTCTCCAAATCCCATCGATAATGTCCCTCCAGCCTTCAAATACCATCGATAATGTCCCTCCAGCCTTCAAATCCCATCGATAATGTCCCTCCAGCCTTCAAATCCCATCGATAATGTCCCTCCAACCTTCAAATCCCATCGATAATGTCCCTCCCCAGCCTTCAAATCCCATCGGTAATGTTCCCCCAGCCTTCAAATCCCATCGATAATGTCCCTCCTGCCTTCAAATCCCATCGATAATGTCCCCTCAGCCTCCAAATCCCATCGATAATGTCCCTCCAGCCTTCAAATCCCATCGATAATGTCCCTCCAGCCTTCAAATCCCATCGATAATGTCCCCCCCAGCCTTCAAATTCCATCGATAATGTCCCTCCAACCTTCAAATCCCATCGATAATGTCCCCCAGCCTCCAAATCCCATCGATAATGTCCCTCCCCAGCCTTCAAATCCCATCGGTAATGTCCCTCCAGCCTTCAAATCCCATCGATAATGTCCCTCCAGCCTTCAAATCCCATCGATAATGTCCCTCCAACCTTCAAATCCCATCGATAATGTCCCCCAGCCTCCAAATCCCATCGATAATGTCCCTCCTCAGCCTTCAAATCCCATCGATAATGTCCCCCCAGCGTCCAAATCCCATCAATAATATCCCTCCAGCGTCCAAATCCCATCGATAATGTCCCCCCAGCCTTCAAATCCCATCGATAATGTCCCCCCAGCGTCCAAATCCCATCGATAATGTCCCCCAGCCTTCAAATCCCATCAATAATGTCCCCCCAGCCTTCAAATCCCATCGATAATGTCCCCCCAGCCTTCAAATCCCATCGATAATGTCCCCCCAGCCTTCAAATCCCATCGATAATGTCCCTCAGCCTTCAAATCCCATCAATAGTGTCCCCCCAGCCTTCAAATCCCATCGATAATGTCCCTCCAACCTACAAATCCCATCGATAATGTCCCCCAGCCTCCAAATCCCATCGATAATGTCCCTACCCAGCCTTCAAATCCCATCGGTAATGTTCCCCCAGCCTTCAAATCCCATCGATAATGTCCCTCCAGCCTTCAAATCCCATCGATAATGTCCCTCCAGCCTTCAAATCCCATCGATAATGTCCCTCCAGCCTCCAATCCAGCGCAGAATTGTGAAGCTGTGACCCGTGAAGCCCGCCGTCGCAACTGAATTCCCGTCGTATTTTTTTATTTCCAAATTAGTTTCTTCAGCACAACGCGCCAACTTGCCCGCAACTCTCTACTTACAGTAGGGCTCAGTGCAAACTGTAATTTCTCCCAGTAGCAGCAGCACGTTGGCATAGCTGAGAGAAGCCATGCAAATGTTTTCAATGCATGTTTTGCTGCATTCTGTGCGTGTTTAAATTTATAGCTGATTGAATTGTCTCCCAGCCTACCCCCGTGTTATAACTAGATTACTATTGCACTTATCCCTATTCTGCGATTTTTAAGTCTTAATTTTGCACGGGCGGCCTGTACTTTTCAGGTTTTTCTTTTACAACTACCGCGCCCGCGCTTTGCTCGCCCTGCTTTTGTCGTTCTTGTTTACTTCGTGTTTTCTATTAATATCTATTATTAATATATTGGCCCCGCAAGCGGACTTGTTCAAGCTGGTTGTTGTTAAATTAGTAGCTGAAAATTCTAATTTTATCTTTTACCTAGCCGAGTCTAAGTCTGATCTATGATATGAGCAAAGGAAATGTTTGAGCTCTTTGCTCTGCGGCTAGCTCAAGCGACAGGTGGTTTTATTAAGATTACCTACTTCGGCTGCGACTGCGGCTTCTTCAACTGCTCTGCTCACTGCAAATTACGAGCCTCCAGACCCATCTACCCCTCTACCTCCCGAATGCCTCCCCTCTAACCCCTCTCCTTCTCCCTCTCCCGCTCTGCCTCGCCTCTCTGCTGCTGCTATTGTTCTGTTTGTTATTAATTTTCTTGTTTGTTAACTCGAAATTCAATGATGAAAAAACGAATTGAAAGTTATTGAGTTGCCTTAGGTATATTGTCCCACTGCCTGTAGTCTTTAAAAACATAGGCATAAAAATCTAATTTCCGATTGTGTAGACTAAAAACACGTTGGATATTATGTACTACTGGTGTAGTACATTAATATAATAGTTATATGTATGTCATATTCTATAGACTCAATAGATAAAATGAATTTCATCCCTAATTAAAAAATCGAATTATCTTCGATCACCTCGATTCAGCTGTCTTCTTGTTCCCGTCATTCCACTGATCCTATTTTTGTTCCCGTCATTCCACTGATCTCCTATTTGTTCCCGTCATTCCACTGATCCTATTTTTGTTCCCGTCATTCCACTGATCTCCTATCCTTGTTCCCGTCATTCCACTGATCTCCTATCCTTGTTCCCGTCATTCCACTGATCTATCCTTGTTCCCGTCATTCCACTGATCTATCCTTGTTCCCGTCATTCCACTGTTCTCCTATCCTTGTTCCCGTCATTCCACTGATCTCCTATCCTTGTTCCCGTCATTCCACTGATCTCCTATCCTTGTTCCCGTCATTCCACTGATCTATCCTTGTTCCCGTCATTCCACTGATCTATCCTTGTTCCCGTCATTCCACTGTTTTCCTATCCTTGTTCCCGTCATTCCACTGATCTCCTATCCTTGTTCCCGTCATTCCACTGATCTCCTATCCTTGTTCCCGTCATTCCACTGATCTATCCTTGTTCCCGTCATTCCACTGATCTCCTATCCTTGTTCCCGTCATTCCACTGATCCTATTTTTGTTCCCGTCATTCCACTGATCTCCTATCCTTGTTCCCGTCATTCCACTGATCTATCCTTGTTCCCGTCATTCCACTGATCTATCCTTGTTCCCGTCATTCCACTGTTCTCCTATCCTTGTTCCCGTCATTCCACTGATCTCCTATCCTTGTTCCCGTCATTCCACTGATCTATCCTTGTTCCCGTCATTCCACTGATCTCCTATCCTTGTTCCCGTCATTCCACTGATCTATCCTTGTTCCCGTCATTCCACTGATCTATCCTTGTTCCCGTCATTCCACTGATCTCCTATCCTTGTTCCCGTCATTCCACTGATCTATCCTTGTTCCCGTCATTCCACTGATCTCCTATCCTTGTTCCCGTCATTCCACTGATCTATCCTTGTTCCCGTCATTCCACTGATCTATCCTTGTTCCCGTCATTCCACTGTTCTCCTATCCTTGTTCCCGTCATTCCACTGATCTCCTATCCTTGTTCCCGTCATTCCACTGATCTCCTATCCTTGTTCCCGTCATTCCACTGATCTATCCTTGTTCCCGTCATTCCACTGATCTATCCTTGTTCCCGTCATTCCACTGATCTATCCTTGTTCCCGTCATTCCACTGATCTATCCTTGTTCCCGTCATTCCACTGATCTATCCTTGTTCCCGTCATTCCACTGATCTATCCTTGTTCCCGTCATTCCACTGATCTATCCTTGTTCCCGTCATTCCACTGATCTCCTATCCTTGTTCCCGTCATTCCACTGATCTCCTATCCTTGTTCCCGTCATTCCACTGATCTATCCTTGTTCCCGTCATTCCACTGATCTATCCTTGTTCCCGTCATTCCACTGATCTATCCTTGTTCCCGTCATTCCACTGATCTATCCTTGTTCCCGTCATTCCACTGATCTATCCTTGTTCCCGTCATTCCACTGATCTATCCTTGTTCCCGTCATTCCACTGATCTCCTATCCTTGTTCCCGTCATTCCACTGATCCTATTTTTGTTCCCGTCATTCCACTGATCTCCTATCCTTGTTCCCGTCATTCCACTGATCTATCCTTGTTCCCGTCATTCCACTGATCTATCCTTGTTCCCGTCATTCCACTGATCTATCCTTGTTCCCGTCATTCCACTGATCTATCCTTGTTCTCGTCATTCCACTGATCTCCTATCCTTGTTCCCGTCATTCCACTGATCTCCTATCCTTGTTCCCGTCATTCCACTGATCTATCCTTGTTCCCGTCATTCCACTGATCTATCCTTGTTCCCGTCATTCCACTGATCTATCCTTGTTCTCGTCATTCCACTGATCTCCCATCCTTTTCGGCATTTACCCTAAGATAAATGATAATATCGACGTAAGCTGATTTTACCTGAAAGCCTGTTTAACAAAAGCTAAATTGCTCACACTAAGACTGAACCAGCTGCATGAATTCTAAATTAAGCCAATTCAATAGGTTAATATTAGATTAAATTAAATTAATTAGCAAAATTAGTAGAAAGCGAGTCAACAGTTTTTTTCTGATAACTAGAATCTTCAAAAATATGAGCTGGAGTCTTGAAGAAGATTAAACTGTTTTTCTAAACAAGCTTTTGCGCGTGCATGCCTGGTGAGTTGATGGGATGAAGGACTCGCCAGCTGCTAGTCGTTTTCCTAGCACCTGCATATCCATCTGTCCTCCTAGAATGGAATAATTTATCAGGAATTTCCTTTATCCTAACGACGCAGTCAGTGACGCAAATTGAATTTTGATGAAGACATAGTTGCATTTTCAGGCACACTCATTAACAGCGCAAAATGCATGTAGGCGAGTAAGTCCTCGATAAGCTTGTAGTTTCCGCACGGGAAACTGCCACAATTCCGTTCTGTCCTCGAATTGGCTGTATTAATTGCTAGGGCTTCAAACAATGCGATGTATTTTATGATGCATTCAATACGTGTACGTGCATGAGGCCAATAGACAGGGGTTGGCGCCCCAGTCTCTTGGTTGGCGCCCCTGTCTTTTGGTTGGCGCCCCTGTCTCTTGGTTGGCGCCCCTGTCTCTTGGTTGGCGCCCCTGTCTCTTGGTTGGCGCCCCTGTCTCTTTGTTGGCGCCCCTGTCTCTTTGTTGGCGCCCCTGTCTCTTGGTTGGCGCCCCTGTCTCTTGGTTGGCGCCCCTGTCTCTTGGTTGGCGCCCCTGTCTCTTTGTTGGCGCCCCTGTCTCTTGGTTGGCGCCCCTGTCTCTTTGTTGGCGCCCCTGTCTCTTTGTTGGCGCCCCTGTCTCTTGGTTGGCGCCCCTGTCTCTTGGTTGGCGCCCCTGTCTCTTTGTTGGCGCCCCTGTCTCTTTGTTGGCGCCCGTCTCTTAGTTGGCGCCCCTATCTCTTGGTTGGCGCCCCTGTCTCTTGGTTGGCGCCCCTATCTCTTGGTTGGCGCCCCTGTCTCTTGGTTGGCGCCCCTGTCTCTTTGTTGGCGTCCCTGTCTCTCGGTTGGCGCCCCTGTCTCTTGATTGGCGCCCCTATCTCTTGGTTGGTGCCCGTCTCTTGGTTGGCGCCCCTGTCTCTTAGTTGGCGCCCGTCTCTTTGTTTGCGCCCCTGTCTCTTGGTTGGGGCCCCTGTCTTTTAGTTGGCGCCCCAGTCTCTTGGTTGGCGCCCCTGTCTCTTGGTTGGCGCTCCTGTCTCTTAGTTGGCGCTCCTGTCTCTTATTTGGCGCTCCTGTCTCTTAGTTGGCGCTCCTGTCTCTTGGTTGGCGCCCCTGTCTCTTGGTTGGCGCCCCTGTCTCTTTGTTGGCGCCCCTGTCTCTTTGTTGGCGCCCCTGTCTCTTGGTTGGCGCCCCTGTCTCTTGGTTGGCGCCCGTCTCTTGGATGGCGCCCCTATCTCTTTGTTGGCGCCCCTGTCTCTTGGTTGGGGCCCCTGTCTTTTAGTTGGCGCCCCAGTCTCTTGGTTGGCGCCCCTGTCTCTTGGTTGGCGCTCCTGTCTCTTAGTTGGCGCTCCTGTCTCTTATTTGGCGCTCCTGTCTCTTAGTTGGCGCCCGTCTCTTGGATGGCGCCCCTATCTCTTTGTTGGCGCCCCTGTCTCTTGGTTGGCGCCCCTGTCTCTTGATTGGCGCCCCTATCTCTTGGTTGGTGCCCGTCTCTTGGTTGGCGCCCCTGTCTCTTTGTTGGCGCCCGTCTCTTTGTTTGCGCCCCTGTCTCTTGGTTGGGGCCCCTGTCTTTTAGTTGGCGCCCCAGTCTCTTGGTTGGCGCCCCTGTCTCTTGGTTGGCGCCCCTGTCTCTTGGTTGGCGCTCCTGTCTCTTAGTTGGCGCTCCTGTCTCTTATTTGGCGCTCCTGTCTCTTAGTTGGCGCTCCTGTCTCTTATTTGGCGCTCCTGTCTCTTATTTGGCGCTCCTGTCTCTTATTTGGCGCTCCTGTCTCTTAGTTGGCGCTCCTGTCTCTTATTTGGCGCTCCTGTCTCTTATTTGGCGCTCCTGTCTCTTATTTGGCGCTCCTGTCATAGTTGGCGCTCCTGTCTCTGTCGAGCTTGGTTAACTCTCATTTAGTTTTTGGAGAAGCGCAGTTTTTGTGGGGTGAGGGGTCGTGGCTGCGGCCTACCTGAGCCCGTCTCCGTACGCCACAGCTAAACTGAGGGCTATCCCGGACCTCACCTTCTGTAGTTTCGAAGATCATTTGAAGCCATTTGAAAGCAATACAAGAGCTTCATTCTTTCTCTCCTGTCTATTTTTTCTAATCGGAGTTTTTTTAACAGAATTTATCTGCATAATTCTAGCCCGAAGATTATCCGTTATGTACTCGTAAATCCTAATCTGATGAAATGCTTGCCTTAAATATCCAGCAATCCGTTTAGAAACCGTGAACAGTATCTTCATTTGCTTTCCGGTCTCCGACTGTGTCAGTAATACTAATAAATAATATTTGCAAGAGGGCTGGCTGTGTGGGTAACCTCTGGCGCAACGCCTTCGACGACATCGTCTCGCAACCAGCGCTGACGCGGCAATTCTGCCCGTTCCGCTGACTGCCACGTGCAAGAAGTGTAGTATAATTTAGGGTAGTGTAGTGTCAAACACCTTGACTGCCCATCCTTCCAGCTTCTTGCGCGTTGACTCCGGCGCGGCTGAATCGATTTTTTCATGTAATGAAAATGCCAAATCTTGAGGGCTCACGTTCTCTCACTCCTGCTTTTTCTTGTTGCAGGTTGGCCAGCCAGTCAAAGTAGATATCCACTTTTTTCATGTTGAAAATTACTGAAGCATTCCACTCGCTGATGTGTTCCTTACTACAAAGACCTACTTAGTAATCAAGAAACAATCACTTCTAGCTTCTTTGCTAGGCAACCCAGTTATCAAATAAAGGTACTGCTTACCTCGACTTCGTGTGAGATATCTCTTCTGTTGGTCTCGCAGTAGTTCTCGTTTTAGATCTCACAGTAGATCTCGTCCGTTGTCTTCCGGAAGAATTGACTTGAATCTGTTGTTCTGGTCCTGCTTCTTCTTGTATTCCGATGAAGTCGTTTCCGGCCGGTATCTGCAGTCAGGACCAATCAGAGGCCTCGTATCAATAATGGGATCCCTGCGCCGATCTGCGGTTTCACTTAAGCCTTCTCCTTCTAGCAGTGCCTCAACGCACTCTAGTTATTGCTCCGGTAATCTCCAATAGATCCTCTAAGATCTATTAGGGTAGTCCTTCGGGTGACTACAACCAATGGAGTCTCAAATGGACTCAAGAGTCTCAACAGACTCTAACACTATGTCACAATAGTGAGTCGACTCAAACAACGGGCGCAAATGAGCAAGGCTTACCGCAACAACTCGACCGAGTCTCGATTGACTTGGTGATAAGGAAGTCCTCCTAAGGCTTCCTCTTCGGGGCGCTCCCCTTCCGTGGGGAGAATGACTCCGGTACCGCTTTGGACCGCTTGTATTTATAGACGATTTCGCAGGCCAAAAATAGTAACCTGACTCATGGGTAGCGCTATAATTGGTAACATGACTCATTGCGGCTATTATTAGAAAGTGATTCATTCCGTTGCTATAAATACCTTAGGCGCGCATGCGTGCACTTACTTATAGTAGCATCCTACGATAGACTTATTTTACTTCTTTTTGTAGCAGGTAGAACACTCTACATCTCTCTGTAACCTCTGCCCTTCTTTTTGCTCATATAAAATAGTATAGCGTTTGAGTTAATTCGAGAAAGTAAGCCATAGACAAGTGGATTTGGTCATGCTATATGAAACGATGAACCAGAATAGAACGATTTGAGTTTTATTTATTAGGAAAGACTACAAACTGAAGTTAATGATGAAGTCACAATTTGAAAGCAACAAAATTGACAAAAGATCAACTTAAAAACATCTTAAAACACCTAAAAGAGAAAGACCTAAAACACCTAAAACAGATGCCGCTGCTAACACAATCGAAACAATGGGTTGCAGTGCAGCTCCCAGCCACTCCTTGGCCAACGGCCTCAATCGCCTCTCGCTCGAGTATAGCATGAATCTCCACAGCTAAGTGTCACTCCGCAATTTTTCGTGTTGAAATTCTGTCCCGATTGGATGGTTCTCTGGAAGCACCACGCTACGGTGAAAATTTGGGCCATCCATAAAAATTTAACATGCAGTTTTCGTTAGGGTCTAGTTGATGACAACTAGCGGTCTGATGGGGGTGTAAGAAGCCCTGAATTCTTCGCTGCATTTTAGCCACCTCTCTGGATGACGGAATGCACCAACCCGAACTCTGAAGAAATTTCCATGCAAACCGTGACGGACCCCTCTGGGTTGTCACCGTGCGCTTTAGTGGGTGTTTAAGAGCCACGAGTCCTTACAAAACTGACACATTCGACCTTCCTCGACAGTCCACGGTGCAAGGTGAAATTTGCGACTTGTCTATGGCTTGCTCTGGCACACTCGACCCTCCTCGACAGTCCACGGTGCAAGGTGAAATTTGCGACTTGTCTATGGCTTGCTCTGGCACATTCGACCTTCCTCTACAGTCCACGGTGCAAGGTGAAATTTGCGACTTGTCTATGGCTTGCTCTGGCACATTCGACCTTCCTCTACAGTCCACGGTGCAAGGTGAAATTTGCGACTTGTCTATGGCTTGCTCTGGCACATTCGACCTTCCTCGACAGTCCACGGTGCAAGGTGAAATTTGCGACTTGTCTATGGCTTGCTCTGGCACATTCGACCCTCCTCGACAGTCCACGGTGCAAGGTGAAATTTGCGGCGCCATTCCAGCTGAACTCCATCAAACGAAAGAAAATGAAAGCGTTTGGCTGTCTCTGTGAAAAACTCAAAATCGTTCCTTCTATTCTGGCTTTTCGTTCCATATAGCATGACAAATCGACTTGTCTATGGCTTGCCTTCTCGAGTTAATTCAAACGCTTGGCCACAGAACTCTATCGGGCCGTTGCATTTTACCAGCTTTTGCCTGTTCAAATTCTGTGTCTATGGCAGAAAGGGCTCTGTCTGTTCCCGTGGGGCTATGGAAAAGACAGTCCGAGGACTTTGTACCAGAGACACCGAAGGAACAGACGCAGGTGTCATATTTAATCTACAGATATTATGAGGCGAAGGGTGGGGCAAAGATTATTTACTGGATGTTGATGAGGAACGTACATTTGACGTGAGAAATTTCCAAAAAGAAAGGGCTGAAACACAGAAACACTTTCCCACTTCCTCAGCATTCAACATTGAAAGAAGTAGCTAGCTCATACTCGTAAATAAACTGAACAAGTAGAAAGAACCGACTGCAGAATTGTCAAATTCAAGTTTTTTGGATTAAATTGAATTGTGGGATTCCTATTGGCGTTCTTCCCTGTTACAAGACTGCATGCACAGTGTCCCCCAGATGTTGCTTTTATAAATGGTAGAATTTGTTTCAATTTTAGTTGCTAAGGATTTTTGTCTTTTGAGCGGATGGAGAATGACAAGCAATATATGAGTGTGACAAGGATGGAGGGTGATAAGAAGAAGAGTATAAGAAGACAGGGTGACCGGAATGAGAGGGGTGACACCGGAGATGGGGGATTATGGATAATCGAGGGCCGACAAAGAGGATTAAAGCAGACGGAATTGATTAATGCGAGGAGATTAAGTGAGTAATACCGATAAGGGAAAGGTAAGGGAAATGCTTATGGAAAAAGCAGAAAAGGTGCAAGGGATGGGGCAGAGGAGCTGCAGCAAATCACAGCCAGCGCCTATAACTATTCACTTCTCAACGCCATTCGAACTCCAAAAGAAGCTCATATTCATAAAATTCTGCATGAAGTTGCAGTCTGCGATAAGAGACCTATCAAGTGGCGAGTCTGACAGCCCTACAAACCGGATTATACACTGAACACGCCGCAGTTATGCACGACCTGCTCACTTGGTCAGTGACGCTGGCTTTCGCCCTGTTCGCGGTAGCCCTGAACTCCTGGTTGCTGTGCGCTCTCGTGCGCAAGCGAGCCCGCAGCCGAACCAGCAGCCTCCTGGTGCTGACTGGCACGGAGATCGCCCTGTGCCTCTTCCTGGCTGGCTACCTGCTGGCCCACCACCTGGCCGGCAGGCTGGAGCTCGAGTCCGGCTTCCATTTTCTGCACACCGTGCGCAACCACTGGCTGCTGTTTGTGTCCACCTGCCGAATGGCGGCTATCCTCCGGCCGTTTCGAGCCGCCGCTGCTGCCGCAGCCGGGGCCGCCGCTGCCAACTCGAGATCTTCGGCTGGCGGCTTCTTGAGCGCTCGGCGCCAGGCCCTGGCCTTGATAGTCATCGTGGCGATATCATTCGCGGCGGTGTACATCAGCTCGGCCGCCACGGTGGATCAGACCCAGGTGCGCCTGATCAACGAGACCTCGGTGCGGCTGCTCAGCGGCAGCGATGACGAGCTGAGCACTCTGGACGCCGAGCAGCGCCTGCTGTTGAAACTCGTCGACGCTAACGAATCGACCGACGACGCCATGTCGCTGCCAGTCGGCCTGCACGTGAAGGCGGCCATGAGGCCCGTGCTGATTCGCTACGCGGTCCTGGAGCTGATCGGCACCATCGTTCCCGGCCTGGCCATCGTCTTGATGAGCCTCCGTATGGTGGCGGCGCTCCGGATGCGCGCCTTGAACCGGGCTGCCCGGCACCGCTCCTGCCGGCTCATCCTGCTGCTGTCGCTCGGCTTCATTGTCTGCGAGTTCCCCTTCGCCGCGCTGCACGTCGTCACCGCTGCCTATGTGCTGGCCAGCAACGGCAGCCGGCGAACGGTGCTGCACGTGGTCAGCCTGCTGGAGCAGGTGGCGAGCTGGGGCCTGGTGGTGGTGCCGTTGGATTCCTGCCTGAACTTCTTCGTCCTCATTCGCTACAGCCGCAGCTTCCGCACCGCCCTCTGGTCGGGCCCGTCGTCGGCCGCGGCTACAGCCGTCACTGTCGGGCCCGCCCGGTCCGCCGAGGCGGCCAATGACGACAACGGCCGAGAAGGCGCCGATACGGATTCGGATGCGGCTGCCGCGGCGGCTTCCTTCGCCAGTCAGGCTGTCGGTGGGCAGGTCGCCATTGAAACTGTGCGACTGCTGCCTCTGAGATCCAGCTGAGCAGTTGAAGAGATGTAATTTCTGAGAAGTTTTCTTGACTGACTATAAATCTTCTGATTATATGGCTCCTTAAACTTTTAATTAGGCTTGAAGGTGCAATCTAAAGTTCAGTGGGTTGAGTTTGAGTCGGTGAAATTTATGAGCTCAGGTGACACGTGAGGAGAACAAGGGTAGACAGGTGAGGAGAACAAGAGTAGACAAATGAAGAGAACAAGGGTAGACAGGTGAGGAGAACAAGGGTAGACAGGTGAGGAGAACAAGGGTAGACAGGTGAGGAGAACAAGGGTAGACAGGTGAGGAGAACAAGGGTAGACAGGTGAGGAGAACAAGGGTAGACAGGTGAGGAGAACAAGGGTAGACAGGTGAGGAGAACAAGGGTAGACAGGTGAGGAGAACAAGGATAGACAGGTGAGGAGAACAAGGGTAGACAGGTGAGGAGAACAAGGGTAGACAGGTGAGGAGAACAAGGGTAGACAGGTGAGGAGAACAAGGGTATCGACACAGGTGAGGACAAGGGTATCTACACAGGTGAGGACAAGGGTATCTACACAGGTGAGGACAAGGGTATCTACACAGATGAGGACAAGGGTATCTACACAGGTGAGGACAAGGGTATCTACACAGGGGAGGACAGGTGTATCTACACAGGTGAGGACAAGGGTATCTACACAGGTGAGGACAGGTGTATCTACACAGGTGAGGACAAGGGTATCTACACAGGTGAGGACAAGGGTATCTAGACAGGTGAGGACAAGGGTATCTAGACAGGTGAGGACAAGGGTATCTAGACAGTTGAGGACAGGTGTATCTACACAGGTGAGGACAGGTGTATCTACACAGGTGAGGACAAGGGTATCTAGACAGGTGAGGACAAGGGTATCTAGACAGGTGAGGACAAGGGTATCTAGACAGTTGAGGACAGGTGTATCTACACAGGTGAGGACAGGTGTATCTACACAGGTGAGGACAGGTGTATCTACACAGGTGAGGACAGGTGTATCTACACAGGTGAGGACAGGTGTATCTACACAGGTGAGGACAGGTGTATCTACACAGGTGAGGACAGGTGTATCTACACAGGTGAGGACAGGTGTATCTACACAGGTGAGGACAGGTGTATCTACACAGGTGAGGACAGGTGTATCTACACAGGTGAGGACAGGTGTATCTACACAGGTGAGGACAGGTGTATCTACACAGGTGAGGACAGGTGTATCTACAATGGTGAGGGCCCCCACAAATTGCATGCTGTAGGATAGTTACGCTAGACTAGCATAAATTTTATGACTTAAAAATGAGCAAAAATTATATTTAAATTGTAGAACTTTAAATAGGCACATCGATAAACTTCTGCACTATTTACATGTTTCGTATTTATAATCGGAGACGTCGTTCTGTGTTGAAATGATTTCACTAAAATATCTTGTTGACGAATTTCTGAGCATCATCTTTATAATTACCCCCCCCTCCCCCAGGTCCCCTGAGCGCGCTGTTATCAGCTTCACCTTGCAAGTTAGTCTGCTTCATTGATTCCACCTGCATTCTGCATACGCTTTGTATGCAACCCATTAGTGATCATCCGGAAACCCATCATTGTTTAAAGTGTAAAAGGGCCGCCTGAGAGGCGAGTCAGCAAACAGCTGTAACTTAATGATTACCCACAAATAATTGCTGAAAAAATATCCCCAATGCATTAAGAGTAATGGCTATGCCTGTCATCACTGCAGCACTGTGTCTGTAAGTTCAATTAGCTAATTGTTGTTTTTCTCCTCACCGGAGGGAGCTGACTGCAATGAGCACGCCAGCTCGTGTCTTAACCTCGATAAAAAAAGCTGAATGCAATCTTTTTTTTTTATTTTAATATTTGGTCGGGGCTCTGACAATGATTGTTTTTGCTAAATATTAAAACAAGAAGAGGAAATGAAAAATCTGTGAAAAGTATATTTTTGGCAGTCTGCTCTAGAGCAAATTAAAATTTTCATTTTACAAGCTCACCTCACTCAATGCATTTCTGTCAGCTGCAGGGGCATCTGTGTGTCAGTAGAGGGGTGGCTTTCACAACCGCTAAAAAGACTTCCGTATATGAAAGTAAGTGCAAAAGTTTTAGCGGTTGTGAAGTTTCGCGTTTGTGAAACCCACCCCAGTAGAGGATCTGCGTCTCTTAGGCATGTGCAGGGCATGTCAGAAAGGCAATGTGTCAGCAAGGCAATGTGTCAGCGGGGCAATGTGTCAGCAAGGCAATGTGTCAGCAAGGCAATGTGTCAGCGGGGCAATGTGTCAGCAGGCAATGTGTCAGCAGCTAGGGAATGTCAGCAAGGCAATGTGTCAGTAGAGGATCTGTGTCTCTTGGGCATGTGCAGGGCATGTCAGCAAGGCAATGTGTCAGCAGGCAATGTGTCAGCTGGCAATGTGTCAGCAGCTAAGGAATGTCAGTAAGGCAATGGGTCAGCAGGCAATGGGTCAGCAGGCAATGGGTCAGCAGGCAATGTGTAATCAGGAAGGGGGTCTGTGCGTCTGCAGGCAGCTGGGATCGGTATACTAGCACTAGCAGGGAAACCAATAAAAGAGTAAATTAGATCACTCTATTATTTACACATTGATTTACATTGAAATGCATTGGCTGTAGGATTTCAAAATTCCTTTGGAAAGCTACTTTATATAAGAACTACTTTATTATAGCACACTGGTAAACTTTTTTTAAATCTTGAGCATTATAAAATATCATTTAGCTATAATTGATGCTCGATAGTAGTTATGCAATCTCACTAATTGCTCATCTGTAGCAGCATGTAGTTATCGCCCTTGCGCCTTTGTGCGGATATTACAGCAATTTTGCTCTTACCCGGTCTCCGGGAATTCATGCACATATACTTGTATTAGATGTTACGGAACTCAAAGAAAATTACTTCAAAGAGAGTAGGTCTAATTTAAAACTAATTACCTTTCACATAATTATCTCTATAGAAATTTCCTGCTGATTCCAGATTTTTCAGCTGACGTAAAAAAAACTGCAAGGTAAACCCATTCTTCACAAACAACGAACGTCCATGCATACATGAACCTACAAAGTGCACGTATAAGTATTGGTTACATTCGAAAGACTTTAGAATTTTAGTGCATGTTATGTTGTGTTATATGCGCGTATTTTTCAGTGGCGTAGCCAGGAATTTTAATTGGGAGGGGGCAGGTTGGCCTGGCTGGCCATGCCTTATGCCATTGCCACTTTTGGCGCCGCAGGCACTCATTTTGGCGCCGCAGGCACTCATTTTGGCGCCGCAGGCACTCATTTTGGCGCCGCAGGCACTCATTTTGGCGCCGCAGGCACTCTTTGGCGCCGCAGGCATTCATTTTGGCGCCGCAGGCACTCATTTTGGCGCCGCAGGCACTCATTTTGGCGCCGCAGGCACTCATTTTGGCGCCGCAGGCACTCATTTTGGCGCCGCAGGCACTCTTTGGCGCCGCAGGCATTCATTTTGGCGCCGCAGGCACTCATTTTGGCGCCGCAGGCACTCATTTTGGCGCCGCAGGCACTCATTTTGGCGCCGCAGGCACTTATTTTGGCGCCGCAGGCACTCATTTTGGCGCCGCAGGCACTCATTTTGGCGCCGCAGGCACTCATTTTGGCGCCGCAGGCACTCATTTTGGCGCCGCAGGCACTCATTTTGGCGCCGCAGGCACTCATTTTGGCGCCGAAGGCACTCATTTTGGCGCCGCAGGCACTCATTTTGGCGCCGAAGGCACTCATTTTGGCGCCGCAGGCACTCAATTGCCTCATGGTTTTTAGTAACTACCCGCCGCGCCCAACCCCACCCCCCCCTGGCTACGCCACTGGTATTTTTTAATTGCTGTTCGAGTACAGTAACTACATTTTTAGCCACAGAATATACTCTCGTACACCTACCGTAATCATGAATCAGCTTGCTTATCTAAAGTCGAAATAAAAAGCCATATATTTGAATGCTGGCTAAATGAATCAAATTATCAAAATAATCGTCACTAAGCATACCAGTAGCATGAAAAGTTTGACTTACGATTATGCAGACAACGTCAACTACTTGTGCTTTAGCCCATGTAGTCCTATGCATGTATAGACACAGCGAACTGAATAAATAAATGTTTGCTTTTTACGATCATACTACCGAACAGCTTAGTAGTTTTCAAAATATATGTAGTAGAGTGAACCATATTTAGGGTGTTAGTATCTGTGGTTTCCATATACTAAAAATTTTGAACTAAAATATTTGGACGTCTATGGAAATGCACTTGAGCACTACTCACGGATCGCTTCACCCCAGGGACCAATTACGTACATGAAGCACTTTCACGCTGTCGGTTTAGCAGCCAACTTACAGTTGGGAAGCTTTGGTTTCATGTCTGACCTGCTAACTATATAGGGGTTTGCCATAGAAAAACGTCTATATGCGGCAGGAAAATGGCCTCTCTCAAGGCGAGAAGGCTTTAATGTGGTATATATGATCAAGCGGCTTTTCGTGACTTTGAATTTAAATGACGTCCATTGAACAGAAGAAACTTTTTCTGTCCCTACATAATGGAGCTCGCGAGTCAGTACTGTTTTGAAGTTGTCCAATGAACTGAGCAAGTCTGTTGAGTTACTTGCGAGCTGACACGCTGTGGAAAAACATTCGGCTTCCACTTCTCGTCGCGTATTCCAACTGCGCGGGACAATATACGATCCACTAGAAAATTAATTAAACTTTTCTGCATTCATTCGGAAGTGCTACTTGAAGTCATCATCACCGGCGTCGTAATTCACGTGATCTTTGGACTTTCTCGACCGACGATTATCGACCGGGTTATCAGCTAATTGAAGCGCGTCGAATAATGGAATCTCCATTATTATATTTTAGCCGCCTCTCGAGGATGCTAAACTTTACCATGCAGTTAAAGTTGTGTCCCTTTACATAGCAGAACTCTACGCTCATGAAATCGCGAACTAGCAGTTATATTCCACTAAAAACCAAGCCTTTTGACTATATAGACATCGCTCAGGAAACCCTCTCATCCGACTGCTAAGCTCGTGTAGCCAAAAGCTAGCAGACTGCATGGTAAAAATATTTTTTAGAGTGCGATCGACTACTAAAGAAACCAAACGCCGGCTAGCAATTCTGCTAATAGCAGTTAGCAGCTAGTGTTTCATGAAATTGGTCCCACGAGTAGCATGTCATGAATTAATTTTTGCTACGGGGTTTTTTATGCAGAAGGGTCGATTGAGCATTATTGGTGTATTCTGTTTCTAATTAACCAATAATATAAGAGGACCATTTGTATCCGTGCACGGACATTTGTACGCACAAAAGTTGTGGCAAAACTAAATTGTAGTGTAAATTTTATAATTTATAATTCTCAAAACCGCAGTTATCCCGGTTTCAGAATAAGTTTAAGACAAAAAGCAGCGCTCCTAATCGAGCGCAACATCAGCGGCTATTAACAACACGATGGCTGAAATTTAGTTTTTAAGCCTAATAACGTATTATATCAAAGCAAATTTAGTAATTTTAAACTTAATAATCATACTTTGGAAATAAATTTAATTAAAGGTTTTTTAGTTTGTTTTAATGTGCTATTTTCAGCACATATTTAAGTGCATGCCGAGCAGCAATATATTAAATTCTGCAACTTAATACAAATAGGTTTAGTTTAGTTAGTCGTTAGATAATTCGATAATTAGATAAAGTTATTAGATTAGATAACGTTTGACTTACCAGGCCTAGGCCTACTCAGATAATAGCATATAGTATTACTAGCTTTGAAGTTACAAAATTTTAGATTTTAGACGATAGACGACTACTACAAAGCAATCAGCCGCGTTTTACTTTGTAAGTCTTAATTCAGATTTAGTTAATTAAGTTTTCATTTTTAGTATATCTGAAGTCGGTTCAGCCGTTCAGGCCTAGCTAGGGCTAGGCGGTAGGCCTAATTCATGATTTTTTAAGTTTCCATTTTGTTGAACTTCGGCTGAAGTTGGATATGGGGCTATCCTGAAGATTCCTGCATTTAATTATAACCCCCACCCCCAATAGAGGGTGAAATATTTCTGTAAAATAATTAAACGCGGGAATCTTTAGGATTTCCGGATGCGGGACTAACGAGACAACTGTCTTTGCTCCAATTTTTGCATCAACGCTCATTAACACACAGGTGATACAGCAAGGTTGTAAGTCAGAGTTGTTAGACTAATAGACAAGATTCTCCTAAGTTTAGTATGCACTAAGGCTTGAATACTATTTTTAATTCACTAGGCCTAGGGACTACTATGTTGTCTGAGCCAAACAATAGGCCTACTAAATCCCTTTGCTATAGGCCTAAACAGAGCATAGCATAGCATAACAGTCTACCTCAAGGCCATGCCCATAGGCCTAAAAGTCTAAAAATTTAATAACTTGGCCTATGTTTCACTGCCTGTTCTATGATAGTAAATATAAGCCTCTATGCTATAATACTAATAATATGCTATAATAGGTCTAAGCAAGCTAGGCTGTATTTTCAACTCTTCCAAATTAATGTTAGGCCTAGGCTTCAATGTTTTACCAGTATGTATTTTTCTTCAATGTTTTTAATTTCATTAATTTTTATAATGCCAATAGAACATTGTCAACTTTGATCATGCTAATTTGATTCCCTATTAAAATAGGCTCAAGTATAAAAAACCTATTGATATGCAATATAGAGTCTAAAATTTATTATAGCTCAAAAACGCAATGTAACCTAAAACACATGTAGGCCTATGCCTAGCCATAGTCAAGAAGATGGCCTTTTCATGGAAAATTCTAGTGCAAAAGGAGAATAGATATGCGCCACACTAGCATATTCCAATGCAACACAGCAATAATAGGGCCTAGGCAAAAAAATCTGACACAGTGTGGCGCCAAAGAAAAAATTAGCACAATTTGGTGCAAAACAAAAGTTTCCAACAAGACAATGTTAATTGTCAGAAAATTGTCAGAAAACAGAAAATTAATATATAATTTCTTTTATAAGCACTTTTTGTTTATGGCAAATTGCCAATGTATTGATGGCTTTTTAAATCAATTTATATTATCATTGCATTTTATATGAAATAGATTCAAATACAAGTTTTACCAGTATTTTTTGAATGGAAAAATATTGATTTTTGTTTTTTTCTTCAAAAAGTTGTACTATATAGTGCAAGCAAACTTTTTTAATAAAAATAGTTCCAGGGCATAGTGCAAGCAAACTTTTTTGATAAGATTTGTTCTGGCATAGATGTGCTATGATCCTGACCATGGAGGCCTAATATAGGTTTAGTAGTAATATTAATTAGATGAGGCATTTAGCCCTAATAAGATAGTCATAGTTACTCTTATCTTGCTATTTACCCAAAAACCACACTAAATTGTAACACATATATAACTTTTGCTATTTGTATAAATTTGTGTCTATAAACTGGCATCTATTGTATATTCACTTTATCTCTATATATAAAAATCAAAACTGTGTGTGTGTATGTATGTGTATGTCTGTCTATGGACAATTTTGTTTGCTCCCAAACTTTGTTTGCTCCCAGACTCCCAAACTGCTCAACCAAATTACATCAAACTTTACACCTACCTTAAACTTACTACGGAGAATGTCTTAGGCTACCTTAACATTTCCTGGACTCAAGTCTTCCTACCTAAAAGTACAAAAAACTGCTCAAAATGTGTGATTTATTACTAGATCCTCCATAGTGCCGCTCCACTTCTACCAATTCTCTTCAAATTTAACACAGACAATCTTCAACTATTTTGGCACATTCATATAAAATTTCGAGTCTCAAAGTTAATCCTGCGCAGTGCTGTTCACTTTTAAAGTTAGGCTGTTTTTTTCAGTGCAGCAACCACCCCAACCTCCGCCTGCCTGCCTCTCTTTCCCAATCCCGATCTAGTCCCAGATGTGTAAAAAGGGGTTTCAAAGTTGACTAACTTTCAGCTGCTATAAGTTTGCTTCACATAAAGCAATTGACATCAAACTTGACATAATTCTTCATTGACTCATTCTTTGCAAAATGTAAAATTTCTTAAAATTTCTAAAATTTTTTAAACGTTGAATAACGCGCCCTCTGGCTTTATGCCAATGAAAACATTAATCCCGCATATGGACTTTGTCCGCCGCGACCTTAACAACATCCACATGGACCTGGGCAATGTGGATAGTCGACCTCCCGCCCTCAACATCAGGAGGGGCTTCAAGACCGCCATCCCTGGCCGAGACAACATTCCGCTGGATGTCGGTGTGAACCGGCGCAGCCAGGGCATTCACTGCTTCACCGACGGCTCGCTGTTCAACGGCCGCGCTGGAGCGGGTATTGCCATTTTCCACGAGGGTAAGATGCTTCTCCAGGAAAGTCTGCACCTCGGTGAGAACACCTCAGTTTTCCAAGCTGAAATTTGCGCCATCGAGCAGTGTGCCCAGCAACTGTTTCAGGCGAACATTAATAATTTTGACATTAATTTCTACACTGATAGCCAAGCTGCTATTAAGGCCTTAACCACTGAGAATATCTCCGCTGCTACAGTATCTCAATGCCACCGCAGTGTGCAATCTCTCTCAGTCCTTAACAGGATTAGAATTATCTGGACACCTGGTCACAGCAACATCCTGGGCAACGAGCTCGCAGACTCTCTCGCCAAGGAGGGCAGCAACCCAGACGGCAACCACCGTCTGATGAGGCTACCCACCCCCAGGTCGCAAGTCACCCGCCATATCAACAGGTGGCTCCATCAGCAGCACCAGCTCCACTGGAACAGCTGCACCGAGTACAGGCAGAGCCGCTCTGCCATGCCTAACCTGAACAGGAAAGTCTCTGATTATCTGATTTCGCTTAACAGAACCGACCTCAGGGAGATGTGCATGGTCCTAACCGGCCACGGATTCTTCCAGAGACATATATCGTTGCAAACCGGTTGCCCTCCCACCTGCCCCTTCTGTGGCATAGGAGAGGAGACCGCGGAGCATCACGTCACCTTCTGCCCTTACTTCAACAAGGCGCGGCACAAATACCTCGGCCACCCCCAGCGGATGGACGAGCTGACCACCGCGGACAATATCCGAGACCTCCGCGCCTTCGTCCGGGACTCCGGCCGGATGAGGGTCGCCGATGCCTCCACTGCGGACCTGCCGACTACTGGCGGGGACTGGGCGCACCCCCAAGGCTAATCCTTGTGCTCTTTTACCTTGGGGTTGCGATAGGGGCCTCGCGGCCTATTCGCGGCGCCTGCGCCCCCCGTCAGTAGTAAGTAAGTAAGTACCTTAACATTTCCTGGACTCAAGTCTTCCTACCTAAAAGTACAAAAAACTGCTCAAAATGTGTGATTTATTACTAGATCCTCCATAGTGCCGCTCCACTTCTACCAATTCTCTTCAAATTTAACACAGACAATCTTCAACTATTTTGGCACATTCATATAAAATTTCGAGTCTCAAAGTTAATCCTGCGCAGTGCTGTTCACTTTTAAAGTTAGGCTGTTTTTTTCAGTGCAGCAACCACCCCAACCTCCGCCTGCCTGCCTCTCTTTCCCAATCCCGATCTAGTCCCAGATGTGTAAAAAGGGGTTTCAAAGTTGACTAACTTTCAGCTGCTATAAGTTTGCTTCACATAAAGCAATTGACATCAAACTTGACATAATTCTTCATTGACTCATTCTTTGCAAAATGTAAAATTTCAACTCTGTAACCCAATCAGAACAGAAACTGTAAGCATGTGAAGTTTGTCTGCGTTTTCTGTTTTTTGTACCACTCACTCAGTTACTCATTCCCTTAGACTGCCCAGAGCCAGACCAAGGGTCAGGTGATAAGGCTGAATGTACATGGCAATGTACAGTGTTTTGGAATAGCTTTGTTTATGGCCTTCTCTGCACCCCCATGGAGAGGCTACATTTAGCCATCCATAACAGTTTAGTGAGAAATTCTAATCACTGTCCTCTATATAGGCAAACTCTACAGCAGTTTAACAGTGGATGGCAAATCAAGGTAATTCAGCATGATTTATAAAAGCGAAAGATGAATGAAAAGGCAATGCAATGCAATACAACCCTACTAAATTAGTCACACCATGGAAATTTAAGGTTTCTCTTAAAGATACTTTAAAATTTAAATGGCCTCCTAAGAAATGCATATTTCCTTGGTTGTTAGACTGATGCAGACTACAGTAGAGCTAAAAATACACAAATTCTTTTCAGGGCTTGCAAATTGGCAAGAAAGATGACATGACAGAACAGCCATGAGAGTACTACATCCCACAAACTGGCTTTCCAAGCAGGAATGGGCAGACTTTTACCTCAAAGGCTAGAAAATAATCCAGCTTATGGCTGAGGGGCAGTTGAGAATGGAGAGAAGAAGGAATAGACTATTCAAAAAGAGAGGAGACATGAGAGAGAGAATAAGAGAAAAGATAAAAGATAATAGGCAAGATGAGGGAGCGAGGATGGTGAGAGGAAAGAGTAAAGAGGAGCAAGTAGAGAGGAGAGAGTAGAGGAGCCAGTAGAGAGGAGAGAGTAGAGGAGAGAGTAGAGGAGAGAGTGGAGAGGAGAGAGTAGAGGAGAGAGTGGAGAGGAGAGAGTAAAGAGGAGAGAGCAGAGAGCTGCAGATAAGAGGAGAGCAGAGAGGAGTTAGTAAAGAGAGGGGGGGATGAGCTGAGAGCAGAGACGAAAATGAACAGACAAGAGATGGGAGAGTAGAGAGAACAGAGGAGAGATAAGAGAGAAGAGGTTACAGAGATGAGAGGAGAGACAAAGGGAGAGAGAAGTGAGTGAGGTGAGATGAGAGAAAAGAGGAGAATGGAGGGAAGAGAGTAGAGAGGAGAAGAAAGATAGGAGAGGAGAGATAAAAGAGAGGGGGGAAGCAGAGAGAAATGAAAAGAGATAAAAGAGAATAGAGAGAAGAGAAAGGAGAGATCAGAGAGCAAATAAAGACAAGAGAGAAGAGAGGTGAAGGAAAAGACGAGAGAAGAGTGGGAAGAGAGGAAAGAGAAAAGAAGAGAAAAAGAGATGAGATAAGACAGATGAAAAAGAAGAGAAATGAGGGAAGATACTAGAGAAGAGGGGGGAGAGAGGAAAGAAGAAAAAGAGAAAAGAGGAGAAGAGAAAGAGCAGAGAGGAGAGATGAGAGAGAAGAGAGGAAACAGAAGAGAAGATAAAACTTTCAAAGGATCCAAGGGACATAGGGAGAGTCAGAGGTGGAGGCCAGAGTTTGCCAATACATCTTTTAGAGTCAGGCAAACATTAACTGCCTATTTAAAGTAAAAAGCACCCTAGCCAACAAGATCAATGTTTGCCTCAAATTCTAATTTTACACAAATGTACTCCATTTTATGTCTACCTCTATCCTACTAACTATTAACAAGTTTTTGTTTGAGTATGGCCTCAGATTTCAGAATACATGGAAAAATAGTTCCGTGATTAGAATTTCCTGGGTTCAAAATCCGCGGGTTTCAACAGCTTGTATTTTATAATATAGTTTTTTAGAATGCAAATTTTTATTTATTATTCCTTATTAGGCCTAGCTTTGTACCTTTTTAATACTTTGATTTTTCATATAAATTTAGTCTATATACTAAAAATGTTTTGTTGGTAGATATGTGATAAATTTAAAAAAAACAGCTTAACCAATTTTCTTCAATGTTGTACCATTTAATTAGAAATTTTGCCATGACAACACATGTCTTGGCTAAGAAATTGCTCAATGCTAAAAGGATTAAATATTCAAAAACATGCTTTTTTTGCAAAAGTTAAATAATTTTTAAAGAAAAAGAAAGAAGAAATTAAAGAAGTATTTTTTAAAGCATATAAAAAGCGTCATATAGACCAATAAGTAATGTCATATTAAAGATAAAAGAAGCATAATCTAAAAAAGAAGTGTTATAAAAAATAGTCATGTTAAACATGTCAAAAAGTATCATGTAGTCTTAGGGAGAATTGCTGAAATTTCTAGGTTTAAGGGGGTAATTTCTAGGAATAATTGCTTAGGTTAGAAGCTACATATAGTTTACTCAAAAATATTACATTATTTGTTGGCTCTCTAATGGGTGTATTTATAAGAAGTATCATATAAAAAATAAAAGAAGTGTCATATAGACATTGAAAATGTTTTAAAGATAAGTCATGTAAAACATAAATTAAGACTGTCAGACCTAAAAGAAGTATCATGTCAAATAAAAATTATTTTTTGGAATTGCTACCATTTCAAGGGTCTAAGGGAATTGCTATAATGCTGTAATTCTAGAATTATTAAAATGTCAAGGTTTATATGGGTAGAATTACTAAGAAATCAAGGCTTTAAAGTTAGGGTTAGGATTAGGGTTTGGGTTAGGGGGAATTGCTAAATAGTGGGAATTAGGGAGGAGACTTCAAGACTGATATTGGATTTTTTGGGATTTGAAGCTTATGGGGGCATTGCTGAGATGTCATGGCTCATAGGGAATAGCTAAGATGTCAAGGCTTACATGTGGAGTTGCTAAGGTTATTGCAAGGATTAGCTAAGTGTAGTTTATTAAAAAGTTTGTATTCCATTCTTTGTTGGCTCTTCAATAGGGGGGGGGCGCTGATTGCTAGTTTAAAACTAGAACTAAAATTTCCTAGGAAAAAATTGAAAAATTCTGCACAAAAAACAATATGTCCACTGCAATTGCTTATTGCCTTTACTAAGAGAGAAAAATTCATCTTAGTTTTGGTCACTTTGTCTATTGAATTGTATAAATGCTATACAAAGTAACAAGTAGAAATATAGCTAATTCTAAGACTAATATTTTTAGCAAATATTTTTTATAGTCATGAGTTAGGTCTTATTTTTAAACTCCAATCAAATATTTAAATACAATTAAATAATTTATCAAAAAAGTTATTAGAGGCTATAGAAGGCTATAAAATTCATTTAAATATAGGTGCACATCATTGAATATTAAAGCCAAATGACAGAGATAGTGACATAGACAATAGTTGCAAAAAGTTTATTTAAAGAAGATAGCATTTTGTGGAATTGTCCTAATATTCATTTGCTGTGTCTGTTTTAACTATCAAAACAGTTTCATAATTTATATTATAAAATGGCAAACTAAAAAAATAATATACTTGTGTAAATATTTAAATAATTGGTCAATAAAATGGATTTATTGCAGATTAATCAATGACCAATTAAATACCATGTCTACACCTGGACACATTGATGCAAAGAAAATGGATTGGCAGGAATACAATAATCTCTATTACAAACCAAGTCCTGCCCAGCAAAAGAGCGAATACTTGCCACCTCAGGTAATCCATTTTTGAGTAGTTGTGTCATCAGTTTTGAATTAAGGTTAATCAGCTGATTGAGAATTATAATCATAAGCTTTGGATTAGGATATTGAGGTTTTGCATATAAGCATCCAGATGTTGTGGATTAGGGAACTGTGAACTGGGTTTGGATCCAGGAATTATTTTGTATTATGGATCCTAGGATTCTGGGATACTAGGATTGTGGATTAGGATGCTAGGATTGCGGATTAGGATACTAGCATTGTGGATTAGGATTCTGGCATTGTGGATTAGGATACTAGGATTGCGGATTAGGATACTAGGATTGCGGATTAGGATACTAGGATTGCGGATTAGGATACTAGCATTGCGGATTAGGATACTAGCATTGCGGATTAGGATACTAGCATTGCGGATTAGGATACTAGGATTGTGGATTAGGATGCTAGGATTGCGGATTAGGATACTAGGATTGCGGATTAGGATACTAGGATTGCGGATTAGGATACTAGCATTGCGGATTAGAATGCTAGGGTTGCGGATTAGGATACTAGTTAGCATTGCGGATTAGGATACTACTAGCATTGCGGATTAGGATACTAGGATAGCAGATTAGAATACTAGGATTGCGGATTAGGATACTAGCATTGCGGATTAGGATACTAGGATAGCAGATTAGAATACTAGGGAGTTTTCTAATCTGTCAAAAAGGCGTGCATTGACCTCCATTCTGCCTTTCAGCACCCTGAAGGTCATTCTGGGGTGTCGTCACTGCTGCCTCGCCAGCTCCAGCCCAGGGGCCGTTTCGGAGGCCCCCTTCCATCCCAGCTGCCGCCTTGTGACGTGCCTCCGCCGCCTCCCCCGCCGCCGCCGCCACCGCCTCCCCCGCCGCCTCCTCCACCGCCGCCGTCGGAATCGCCGCCGCCGTCAACCCAGCCCAGCCGGGTGACAATGCAGTTCAACTCCGATCGCGCCCGCCCAGTCCGCCCTCTCATGATGCCAGCTTCGACCGGGACTCCAGCCGGGCAGGCGCCGCCGATTGGGGCTGCTGGCGGCGGCATTGGGCCAGTTGGGAAATTCCTGTCCACCTTCGCTCCTCTGGCCCTCTCCGCTCCTGCTAGGCCTCGCGTCGGCCGCGGCGCCGGCTTTGGCGGCGGTGGCGGAGCTCCGCGCCTGCCGAGATTCTCCTCCTCTCCGCCGCCGCCTCCGGCAACCACGGCGACGACTCAAGCTAATTCGAATTCTATTGACATGTCCGACCAAAACACCTGGCCTCTGTCTTTCAAGTGAGTGAATTTGTTGCTGTGCGCTTTTGAGTCCTATATTACTTATCCCCTCTTCCCGCTCTCTCCATCCCCTCTCTCCCCCTCTCCATCCCCTCTTTCCCCCCCTCTCTCCATCCCCTCTTTCCCCCTCTCTCCATCCCCTCTTTCCCCCTCTCTCCATCCCCTCTTTCCCCCCTCTCTCCATCCCCTCTTTCCCCCCTCTCTCCATCCCCTCTTTCCCCCCTCTCTCCATCCCCTCTTCCCCCCCTCTCTCCATCCCCTCTTCCTCTCCGCTCTCTCCATCCCCTCCTCTCCGCTCTCTCCATCCCCTCTTCCTCTCCGCTCTCTCCATCCCCTCTTCCTCTCCGCTCTCTCCATCCTCTCCTCTATGCTCTCCATCCCCTCTTCTGGTATATTGGTTCAACTTTTCCTTGTATCCTCTTCCACATTTCCTTGATATTGATATGACCTTATCGGGTTCGTTTAGGAGCATAATGGCTCAAGGGAAATGTCATATTGAATGGAAATTAATATACCAGTAAAACTCTCCCTTGTTAGGGCAATCCCATCACGTGATGCAAATTCGATTATAGCATTCCCCATTGTCTAGTCACGTTGGCCATAATAGACAAAATCGAATGCACTTGCCATTCACAGAAGGTACGTCGACAGAGCCTTCCGATCAGTTCCTACCGACGCTGAGAAGGATCAGATTGAATTGCTGCTGAAACAGAAGATAAATTATGTTACGCAGCACAAATTGGATAACGCAATTGATTGGGACAAGGAGCCGCTGCCTTCGCTGGACTTTCTTAATATCCAGACTGGGTAAGTCGCTTTGGATTTATCTTTATCTTTCATCTTTAGGCGCGCGTCATTGGCTCAAAACGTCATCTCATTGAAACGCATCTAGAGCGACATAAGAGACTCTGGGACGCTTCTCGGCCTAGGTGCCGTTTTCATCGGGTTCGGTAGCATAATTTCAGTGAAATTCTGTAATGCTACTAACAGTAGTTCAATTAGGTACTCATTTGTTTACTAATTATTGCTTTCAGCCAGCAGCAGGCGCCGCGCCAGCTCGGCTACACCGGCCGTTGGTCGCCAGCAAAGCCGGCGGGTTCGGCCGACGGAGCGTCGACGATTGGCGGCAGCGGCGGTGGTGCGCGCGGGCGCGGTCGCGGACGTGGTGGCGGCGGCGGCGGCTTTGGCGGTGGCACACCGTTGCAGTCGCAGCAGCCGGCCAGAGGCTTTTCACAATTCGGTAGCCGCCTGCCGCCGCCGCCAACGCAGCTGCTGGAGCGCCCGCCGCCGCCCTGGCAGATGCTGGAGCGTCGGAAGTCACCAACGTCGTCGTCTGGCGGCCGGCGCAGCCGCTCCCGCTCCCGTTCGCCGCCTCCGCGCAGGCGCCGTCGCGGCAACAGCCGATCCCGTTCCCGTTCCAGGCACCGGTCGCGATCGTCGTATAATTCCAGCTCGAGAACGTCGTCATCCGACTCGCCGTCGGCTTCGGCCACGTCGTCAATGCTGAGGCGACGCAACATGCGTCGGGGTGAGTATCGGCGCGACCGGAGCCGCAGCCGGAGTCGAAGCCGCAGTCGCAGTCCCGTCGGCTCCGCCGGTTTCAACCGAGGTCGCCGCCGCGGCTTAGCCGGCCGACTTGGCCGAGGCCGCTTCGGCAACAGCAACGAAAGCGTCGGCGAGGACGACAGCAGTGTTGAGGCCGGGCTGGCCAGCCAGCAGTCGGCAGGACGCGGTCGCGGCAAAGGTCGCGGAGGTCGCGGCGGCCGCGGAGGACGAGGCGGCGGCGGTCCCGCAGCTGGCTTTAGCCCGGAAGCGGAGGCTAAGCTAAGCCGTCGCCGTCAGAGGTTCAAGGACCACTTAGGCCAGGAGTCGCAGCAGCAGCAGCAGCAGAAGCAGCGGCTGCTCAGCCGGCAGTGGACCGGGTCCGTATCTGACTCGCTGTGCGCCCTTAGGGGGCAGGGCGACGATGCGGCTGATAAAATTGACTGGAAGCGGCTGAGCATAGTGGGTACTAGTACGCAGCTAGAGAAGGAATACTTGCGCTTAA
The DNA here is from genome assembly GCA_002269645.1 of Macrostomum lignano. Taxonomy (NCBI): domain Eukaryota; kingdom Metazoa; phylum Platyhelminthes; family Macrostomidae; genus Macrostomum; species Macrostomum lignano. Next base: position 52,577 of record NIVC01002138.1, on the reverse strand, counting down.
CTAGCGCGCCGGACCCCTCGATAGTAAGATCGCGCGCCACCCTACAGCGCGCTCTAGCCCTTGTGCTGGAGAAATGGGCCAATAAGTCGGCCGACTACTTGTACGTGTGCGAACAGTTCAAATCTATTCGACAGGATCTTACTGTGCAGTGCATTCGCGACCAGCTGACTGTGCGAGTCTACGAAGCCCACGCCGAGGTGGCGCTGGAGGCCAACGATAGGGATGAGTTCAACCAGTGCAATTCCCAACTGAAGACCCTCTATGAGGAGGGCGTGCCAGGCCGGAGAGTCGAGTTCACCGCCTATCGAATGCTGTACTTCATGTCCACGCACGACATTACTCGTGAGTTCTACTATCGAGCTGTTTTCAACTCTCTAGAATTATCTACTTCAAATTGGCTTTTCGACGTTTCTAGAATTAATAAATTTCTGTCCCAAGCTCACTTCTTAAAAATGCGCCGTCCTCCCTAAGAATCGCCCTTGAGCCGCCTTCAGAATAATTTAGATAATCCGCTCTAGAATTGCCCCTAAGCCGCCCAAGAATCGCCCGGAAGTCCTTAGAATCGCCCCTAAATCCGCCCCAGTATCACTCTTAAGCTCTTAGAATCGCCCCTAAATCCGCCCCAATATCACTCTTAAGCTCTTAGAATCGCCTCTAAATCCGCCCCAATATCAGTCTTAAGCTCTTAAAATCGCCCCTAAACTGCCCCCAAAATCGCCCCTAAGCTGTCCCTAATGTCGCCCCTAAACCCTCCTTAGAATCACCCCTAAGCCGTCCCTAAAGTCGCCCCAAAATTGCCCCTAAAGTCGTCCCAGAATCGCCCCTAAGCTGCCCCAGAATCGCCCCCTAAGCCGCTCAGAATCGCCCCTAAAAGCAGATCAGAATCTTCCCTAAGCCGCCCCAGAATCGCCCCTAAAAACAGACCAGAATCTCCCCTAAGCCGCCCCAGAATCGCCCCTAAAAGCAGACCAGAATCTCCCCTAAAAGCAGACCAGAATCACCCCTAAAAGCAGACCAGAATCTCCCCTAAGCCGCTCAGAATCGCCCCTAAAAGCAGACCAGAATCTCCCCTAAGCCGCCCCAGAATCGCCCCTAAGCCACCCAGAATCGCCCCTAAAAGCAGACCAAAGGCCGCAAACTGATGCTATGATTGCTAAGCGCCACACTCCTCCGCCCGAACCGTTGCAGACCTCACAACAACAATTGGTCGCCTAACAGCCGAGTGCAAGGGTCACCCGTGCATTAAGTTTGCCCTCAAGCTGCGCACGGCTTGGTCGCTTAACAATTATCACACATTTTTTAAGCTTTACACCACAGCGCCAGGCTATTGTGGGCACATTGTGAACTGGTTTTTGGATAGGGAACGCGTCCTGGCCTTGAAGGCGATTATTAAGTCGTAAGTAGCGCCAACCGTTTTGCCCAAACACAGGATTAAAACTCGCTGCTCGGGCAATGCAAGAGTTCAAACAAAAACAAGTTTCATTGTTGGGGGCAGTTTTCTTTTCGTCGGGAGAGATCTGTTAATTTTTATGCTTGGAATCGTGTGCGTTTGTTTGTTAATTGAAGCCCAATTTCAGTTAAGAAATGATCCCGGAAAAGGCGGCGCCTCCACCAGAGACAGGCCGAGAGAGAGAGAGAGTAAGTCTCCTATTCGACCTCCAAGTTCGGCATTTCCATCGACGGATGTCTGCCAGAATTTTGGATTCTTGATTTTTTTCTATTATCATTAAAAGTGCATTTAAACAAATTAAAAATTCTATTGCTAAATTATCTTGTTAATTATTCGTTTTATTTACCGATCAATCAACCGCGTCTCTCCCCTGTCTCAGATACCGGCCAACGGTACCAATTTCCTACGTTGAGTCCGAATTGGGCTTTCCGGACACTGAGTCCTGTGTGGCCTTCCTAACTGGCTCAGGCGTGCCCGAGGCCGCATTGGACACAGGCGCCGGTCTAATTGACTGCAAGACCTGCCCAGTGCAGTCTATCGAGCTGGCGGCCTGAGTGAGAGAGAGAGGGAAGGGAGCAGAGAGTGCGCGGTTTGAAGTGATCAGGAATTTGCCCTGCTATACGCGTCGGATTACCTATTTTCTTTCTTCATCAGCAATTTTCAAGAGTTCAGAAACCAATTTTCATTCGCGCCTGCTGGTGTGTGTAGTTAACCTCGACTCCTCAAGTTAGACCTCAGCCAACTACTAAGACTACAAGTAATATCCTGCACAGCATTAGCTTTTAATTCCGTCGCTAATACGACAGCAGTTTTGTTAGCGACATCTCGCATGTTGTTATTTGTCCGAGAGTCCAACCTGCCAGCAGATCGGCACCCAGCCCGAGTCCAACCTGCCAGCAGATCGGCACCCAGCCCGAGTCCAACCTGCCAGCAGATCGGCACCCAGCCCGAGTCCAACCTGCCAGCAGATCGGCACCCAGCCCGAGTCCAACCTGCCAGCAGATCGGCACCCAGCCCGAGTCCAACCTGCCAGCAGATCGGCACCCAGCCCGAGTCCAACCTGCCAGCAGATCGGCACCCAGCCCGAGTCCAACCTGCCAGCAGATCGGCACCCAGCCCGAGTCCAACCGCCAGCAGATCGGCACCCAGCCCGAGTCCAACCTGCCAGCAGATCGGCACCCAGCCCGAGTCCAACCTGCCAGTTCCGGCAGATCGGCACCCAGCCCGAGTCCAACCTGCCAGTTCCGGCAGATCGGCACCCAGCCCGAGTCCAACCTGCCAGTTCCGGCAGATCGGCACCCAGCCCGAGTCCAACCTGCCAGTTCCGGCAGATCGGCACCCAGCCCGAGTCCAACCTGCCAGTTCCGGCAGATCGGCACCCAGCCCGAGTCCAACCTGCCAGTTCCGGCAGATCGGCACCCAGCCCGAGTCCAACCTGCCAGTTCCGGCAGATCGGCACCCAGCCCGAGTCCAACCTGCCAGTTCCGGCAGATCGGCACCCAGCCCGAGTCCAACCTGCCAGTTCCGGCAGATCGGCACCCAGCCCGAGTCCAACCTGCCAGTTCCGGCAGATCGGCAACCAGCCCGCAAGTTCTTATACTATAAAAATGAAATATGCAAAACGCTTGAAAATTTCATAATAAACAACCTTCACTTAAGGTTGGGATATTATTAGTGGCTAAATAGTATTTATTTATTTAATTTTCAGTCAGTAATACCATATGTTCAATTCCCTTAGTTACAAAAGTACAAAAGCAAGTCGTCTCAAAAAACTTACTGGTAAATGTTTATGGATGTCAAGCTGATAAATAATTGCCGCTTACCTTCTGTTAAATTGATTTGTTTGTTCCCTTGCAGTCCTAATTGTTTTTCAAGATGTTGCTTATTTTATTGCTTATTTTCTCTTGTTTATTACTTAATAACGTAAATCTAAGTAGTAGCTGACATAAATTTGCTGCAATTATATACCTATTAAAATTTCTTTAATTAATTGAAATTTACCTACCCTATTGATCCTACTGTCAAGTAATGCAGCGCTACAATGTAAATACATGCATTCAAAACTAATGAATATCGTTATTAATACTGATCTAAGGCACTATATGCTAATCTTTTTATGTACATTTATAAATATATATTACTGTTTGTTTATGTGTTTCCTTGACTCATATTTGCCCTAATAATCTTTTTAGGCCAAATGAAATCTTTAAAGTATAGCTAATTCCCGACTAAATCTAATTCAGTGTTTGCTATTCTCGTCTTTTGCTAATTTATCTTTGTTTGATAAGAAAGAATGCACCAAACTTAGTTAAAAATAAATTTGAAAGAAAAGCTGCTATAGAAAAATTCAATTGCTAATTAATTGAATTTGTTGCAAATTTTCGGCCTACTTGGTCTTCCCTTATTATTCTTCATTGTTTTAAAACAAATAAAGGCACTTTTCCATCTTCTATTAACACCCATCGCCTTCTAGAAGCAGCCATTGCCCTCTTCTAGTACCAGCTATTGCCCTCTTCTAGTAGCAGCCATTGCCCTCTTCTAGTACCAGCTATTGCCCTCTTCTAGTAGCAGCCATTGCCCTCTTCTACTACCAGCCATTGCCCTCTTCTACTACCAGCCATTGCCCTCTTCTAGTAGCAGCCATTGCCCTCTTCTAGTACCAGCCATTGCCCTCTTCTAGTAGCAGCCATTGCCCTCTTCTAGTAGCAGCCATTGCCCTCTTCTAGTACCAGCCATTGCCCTCTTCTAGTACCAGCTATTGCCCTCTTCTAGTAGCAGCCATTGCCCTCTTCTAGTACCAGCCATTGCCCTCTTCTAGTAGCAGCTATTGCCCTCTTCTAGTAGCAGCCATTGCCCTCTTCTAGTAGCAGCCATTGCCCTCTTCTAGTAGCAGCCATTGCCCTCTTCTAGTAGCAGCCATTGCCCTCTTCTAGTAGCAGCCATTGCCCTCTTCTAGTACCAGCCATTGCCCTCTTCTACTACCAGCCATTGCCCTCTTCTACTACCAGCCATTGCCCTCTTCTAGTAGCAGCCATTGCCCTCTTCTAGTACCAGCCATTGCCCTCTTCTAGTAGCAGCTATTGCCCTCTTCTAGTAGCAGCCATTGCCCTCTTCTAGTAGCAGCTATTGCCCTCTTCTAGTAGCAGCCATTGCCCTCTTCTAGTAGCAGCCATTGCCCTCTTCTACTACCAGCCATTGCCCTCTTCTAGTACCAGCCATTGCCTTTTTTATAGTAAGCCGTTTTAGTAGACTCTATTTTCTTCTAGTAGCAGACTTTCCGCAATTTCAGGCCTATTGAATGCCAGAGACCAGCGGTTGCAGCCGTCCGAACGGCAACGCGGCCGACGGCAACAACAACAGCAACAGCGCCAGCAGTCGCGGCGGCAGCGGCGGGCATGCCGGTGGCAGCAGCGGCGGCGGCGGCGAAGGCAAGACAGAGTGGCGCAGCAGCGCCGTGCGAATTCAGAACAACTGGTCTGAGCAGTTGAGCTCAAAAAATCGGCTGTATTACTACAATTGCCGGACGGAAACTTCGCAGTGGGTGAAACCGGCCGAGTGGAGCCTCCCGGATCTCAGCCAGGAGGAGCTGCAGCACATTATCAGGCAGCGGCAGCAGCAGGCCCTGCTAAAACAGGAGCGGCGGCCGCCCGTGCGACGCAGTCGGAATGACCAGGCTAACCAGCACCACAAGGAGCAGCAGCAGCACCGCAGTCAGCACCAGACTGCGCCTCAGCAGCGCCAATCAAGCGTTGGCGACAGTCGCCTATTGCAGCGCATCAAAGAGACTCGCATCACTCTAGACGCTCGACAAGAAGGCTTCTCGGCCGCCTCTTCGCTGATGCCGCCTAGCCGTGGGCATCACGGATCCTCAGGCGGGCAGCAACAGCAGCAGCAGAACCCGCAGGCATCCGACGACATGGACATCAGTCCGCGCCACGAGCCGGCCAGCCGGACGCCCAAGACTCTCAAACGGAAGGCATCGGAGGAGCAGCAGCGGCTCAGCGAAGGCGCATCATCGTCGCGACAGCCGCCGACGCAGCAGCCGCAGTCGAAGGAGTCGGCAGCCCCAGTCGCTCCAGTTCGATCGTCGGCGGCTTCGTCGGCATCGTCGGCATCGTCTTCTTCGGCGACTGCGGCAGCAGCAAACGCGGCGGCTTCCTCCACCGTGAAGGAGGCATCTCCGCCAATGACGGAGGTTCAACAGCAGCAGACAGGAGCAGCGCCTCCGACTCAGCAGCATCCGCCAGCCGAGCCGTTGCGGCCCGGCCGCGAGTATCTGCGCAGTCCGGAGCCGGAGGACCTGGCCCACGCCAGGCTGGACTCGCCAGATCTGCTGGCCTTTGTTGATCATCGATTTGTTGGCAAATTCGACGATCGGCAGGCCCAGCGAATGCTGGACCAGGCGGCCCACTGCGCCGCAGTCTACAATCGGCTTAGCGGCGTGCTCTGCTGCGATCTCAGCGCCCAGTTGAAGAAGCTCCGCTCCCTAGTCCGCATAGCCGAGGTCAAGGCGACTGTGCAGAACCAGCGCCGGCTTAGCTTGCACCTGATGCAGCAGCCGCAGACTCCTTCTAGTACGCATCAGTCTCAGCAGCAGCAAAGATTGTTGCAACACCACCCGGACTGCGTGGCATTGCCAGACTCTTCCAGTAGTTTCCCGTCCGCTTCGACAGCGAATGCGACGCCGGCTGCTGCGGCTGTTGCTGCTACAGCGGCATCAGACGGCAGCGGTGGTGCCAGCCTGTTGCTAACGAATTGCGATAGCTAGCCTAGCCAGAAGTTGCCGATCTAATCTATCTATAAATATATATTTACCCCTGTCTGCCTGTCTGTGAAGGAGTTTTATTGTACTTCCCAATCGTGTACATACTGGTACTTGCTATACTACTTATAGGCTACTTACTGACTGCTACTTATTCAGTAGCCAATTGGCGTGTTTTTGTGTGTATTTTTTGGTTATCCAGTCTAATTTGGCAAGGGTTTCGGGTTTGATAATAAATGTTAATAACTGCCTTTTGATTGCATTGTCTCTGTACGTTCCCCCTCTCTTGGCTCATTTCTTATATATATATGCACTTTTGTTGCTCACATTTGACCTGCCTTGCAAATCCGAGCAGCAGTGTAATCCATCAAGTTTTCCTTGCCCGCGGCAGTGTGTCTTCTTGTGGCTATACTCCCATACACAAGTATAATACCCAGATACTGGCCCCAGTCTGCACACCTCAGGAAACCCGTCCATACTGTCTTCAACTGTGTTTATTTAATAACTATTATTATTCAAGGAGCTATGAAAAATATTGTTCAACTAATTTCATTCTACCTTATCTGTGTTTGCCTTCAAAATAGTTTGGTTATATAATAATAATAATTGCACTTTAACTTCAATATAGATACAAATTTATACAAATCTAGTATGAAAACTATTTCGATCTGGGCGGATCATTATCAACCCCCTCACCCACGCACCCCATTGACATTCAAATACATGCATAGTTCATGCATCAATTGTCAAGCGTGTCAATGCCATTCTATTTTATTTGTCTGCGCAGCTTTTCTGCTATTCTTTCTTGCTTTAGATCCGTTATAAGAATTATCCCTGACTTATTTAGAATTGCCCTTTGACATGTTGAGAATCGCCTCGTGACTTTTTAAGAATCACTCCTGACCCATTAAAATCACTCCTGACTCATTAAAATCACTCCTGACTCATTGAAAAACACGCCTTTTCAAGAATTAAGAATCAAGAATTCAAGAATCAAGAATCACTCCTGACCTATCAAGAATCACTCCTGACCCATTAAGAATCACTCCTGACCCATTAAGAATCACTCCTGACCCATTAAGAATTACTCCTGACCCATTGAGAATTACTCCTGACCCATTGAGAATCACTCCTGACCCATTGAGAATTACTCCTGACCTATCAAGAATCACTCCTGACCTATTATCAAGAATCACTCCTGGCCCATTGACAATCACTCCTGACCCATTGAGAATTACTCCTGACCCATTGAGAATTACTCCTGACCCATTGAGAATTACTCCTGACCCATTGAGAATTACTCCTGACCCATTAAGAATTACTCCTGACCCATTGAGAATTACTCCTGACCCATTAAGAATTACTCCTGGCCCATTGAGAATTACTCCTGACCCATTGAGAATTACTCCTGACCCATTGAGAATTACTCCTGGCCCATTGACAATCACTCCTGACCCATTAAGAATTATTCCTGACCCACTAAGAATCACTTCTGACCCACTAAGAATCACTCCTGACCCACTAAGAATCACTCCTTATCCATTAGGAATTACTCCTGACACACTAAGAACCCCCCTGACCCAGTCCCGACTCCCCATCCCATTAGTACACTACTGTAACAGAAGCAGCCGTTGGCATTCTGCAGCAACAAGCCGCAGCAGCGTCGGCAACGCCAGCCTCGGCCGGGCCGCAGGTGTCCCGCCAGACCGTGGCCTACGCCAGCGGCAATCTTGGCCTGTCGCTAGTGTCCGGTCTATTAGATTTCTTCCGCGCCAAAGTGTACCTGACGGTGTTCCTGCTTAGCGAGAACTGGTTCCAGGCGTCCCAGTTGGTTGCTATGCTGTGGAGCACACTGATCAGTTTGGCCGTGTCGCATGTTCAGGACAGCCGGCTGACGGACCGTCGCAAGTGGCTGCTGTACGCGGCACCAGTGTACGCCTTGGCGTTCAGCTTGCATTGGTTCCGCTGGCTGCCGGCTGTTAACATCGGCCTGCAGCTGGTGCTGACTGACCTGATGTTCCAGCTGGTTGATAAATGCGTTCGATTTGCTCACGCCTCACTGCTTATTGAGATGTCTAGCCAGACTGCCACCCGCCTGTCCCAGCTCTGGCTAGCCCAGGTGCCCTACATGGCCGCTTGTCTGGCCGTGCCATTGGCTAACTGGGCCTCGGCCGATCTGGCCAATCTGTCCGCTTTTCAATTCTGCGCAGTGCTGGCCTCGATTGTAGCCCTGCTGTCCGTGATGTACTGCGGCTGGCAGTGTCGGACTATGTACGACTGTCGGACTGTTAATCTGTGCCACGTGAGCTACAGTTCACTGCTGTACTTGGTCTTAGTTTGGTACTTGCATTAGATCTCTCTACTTTTTATTGTTCAGCATTTTGTAACTTCATCATCTTTAATGGCAACTATTATCACCATTATCATCATCACCACCATCATCACCATCATCATCATCACCATCACCACCATCATCACCGTCACGATCACCACCGTCATCATCATCACCCTCCATCATCATCACCATCACCACCATCATCACCGTCACGATCACCACCGTCATCATCATCACCCTCCATCATCATCACCATCCCCACCATATCATCATCACCATCACCACCATCATCATCATCACCATCACCACCATCATCATCATCACCATCACCACCATCATCACCGTCACGATCACCACCGTCATCATCATCACCCTCCACCATCATCTTCTTCTTCTTCCTCTTCTTCCCTTTTGTCGCCGTGTGTGGCATGGGCAGTCTTCGGGGTCTCTCGTCAGCAGTCCTTGCAGGTGCGTAGGTGGCGTGCCATGTTCGTCGCGGCGAGCGTGCGCCGACAACCTTCGCATTGTTTAGTTTTCGCTCGGTACTTCCTCTCACCTCCCGGGGACCGTGTCTCTTCCCGCGTTGTACCACAGGTTTTGCGGTGTCTCGCTAGGTTTGATTTCGATATTTCTCGAGCACAGTTCGCGCATTTTACGCGGTTTCCTCCCACTTCTCTATCTCCTCCGCAGACCTTTACGTGGTTTAACCACGTTGCCTCTTGCCTGAACTGCTTCTCGCATTTTTCGCACTTGAACGTTACTGGTTCTTCTATCTTGCGGTGCATCCTCTTTTGGTGAATGGTCAGGCCTGCTTTGCTTTTGCACTCCTTTCCGCAGTCTGCGTATTCACATATGAATGTTCTTGTTTTCTCCTGTTTCTGTTTGTCGTTCCTTTCGATGTTCCTTGCTTCTGCCTTCTTTCCTTGTTGTTGTTCCCATCTCTTGAGGTGGCTTATGCGTTCTTGAACAATTTTACGCCATTTCTGGCGGTCGGTTGCTAGTCTCTCTGTCATTTCCGGCTCGATCCCTGCTTGGCGTAGTAGTCGTTTCCAATATTCGATGGTGTTACCTTTTCTCTTACGTGTTTTCCTTATCTTTTCCAGACCCTTGTACCATCCGAGAACCATCTTTTTCGTTAGGCGGTTCGCCTCCATGCGAAGCACATGTCCGATGCGGATCAGGTGGCTCTTCTCAATCTTTGTTTGTATTGTCGTTACTTCTAGTTCATTGCGAATGTCCTGCATATTTATTCCTTTTGCCTCCATTTCCCTTAGTGGTTCCATTTTCCTGCTGCTCCATATCTGCCGGTAGATCCGGTCCATGAAGCTTTGTAGTTGCTTCGTTTCTGACTTCAGGAATGGGCGTATGTTCGCGTGGAATAGCAGGATGCTCTCTATACAGGCTTCAACGACCTTCGCTTGCGTGGTCTTTTTCAACCTGCACTTGATGAAACGTCTACGGATCGTCGACCAGCTTCTCACCGCTTTTTGCAATCTCTTGGTCGTGTCGTACTTCGTGTCCGTCCATGATCCTAGCATGCGTACTTTTCCTCCCTCTCTGGTTCCGAATATCATTACCTCTTGCTTTTTGTCGTTCGTTTGTTCTTCGAATCCTGCCATTATTTCTTTCGTCGACTCTAGGCCCGCGCTGAGTTCCTTGCGGTTGCCTAGGATAGTGGTGTCGTCTGCGAATAGAACTGTCCTGATGAGTTCGGTTTTGGTCTCCGAGTTTGGTTGGTTTCTTCGCTGAGGTGGGAGTGAGCTTCCTGGGAGGTATGTCCATTCAATTCCACATATTTGCTCTTTCTCCTTTGCTGATTGTGTTCTTTTCTCCTCAACTTCCCTGATGCATGCTTGGTGAAAGATATTAAATAGAACTGGGGATGTCGGGCATCCTTCGCGTAGTCCTCTTTCTGGTAACCACGATTCACTGGACTGTTTCTTTCCTTTCACTTTATACTCTGTGTATTCATGAAGGTCCTTCAATTTGTCAATCACTTTTTCCGGCAGGGCGTACTTCTGTAGTATCCCCCAAAGTATCGGCTTGCTGACTCTGGGGTATGCTTTCCGGAGGTCTAGGAGAAATGCTAGTTGGTCTTCTTCTAGGTTGCAGTCTCCTACGGCGTTTTTCGCCTGGCGGTATTCTGTTATGTCCTCTTGTATACGGATGATTATCTGGGTGCTGTCTGCCGTTGATCGGTTGGCTCTAAAGCCATTCTGATTGTCGTCAAGCGCCCTGACTCGTTCTGCCCAGTCCCGTAACCTTGAGGCGATGATTCTTGCCAATATGCGACTTAGCATCGGCAGGAGGCACACTCCTCGGTAATTGTTAAGGTCGGTCCTGTCCCCTTTCTTAAAGAGTGGTATGATAAGGCCTACCTTCTCACTGGCTTCCCAGTGCCACGCTCGGTGTTCGTATAGATATCGGATTCTTTCCCGGACAGCTTCTTTAACTTCTTCGGGCCCTTCCTTAAGGTAGCGCAGGCGTACTTCGTCCTCTCCCGGATTTCCTGGATTAACATATTTCCGTTCGTGTCAATTTCCTTTCCTAATCTGGAGCTTCTCCGACCGCTTCCTTCTCTGTCTGCTTCAATCTGTTGCTTTAACCTGAGACTCGAGTTTGTGCTGCACAATTTTAAATTGCCGAATTAATTATCATACATTTATTCAATATTTAAATCTCTGTTTTATAGGGGGGCCTGTGTGATCAGCTATATTGAATATTGTGTGAAACATTGATCAACTTTAGTAGCCTGTCACATTTTCTCTCACTTATTACTGACTAAATAGTAGTAATTGAAATTAATTCTAGTAAAAATATAACTGTGTACATTTCTGCCCAATTATAAACATGGCCGTTGGTGTTGGCGTTGCGCATGAACTCACAGGCAGTGGACTGGCCTTGACTGACTGACTGAATCACCACCGTCATCATCATCACCCTCCACCATCATCACCATCACCACCATCATCATCGTCATCACCATCGCGTGTCAAGCACCCACGCGCGCAGAATCCTAGCCGCAGCCCACCCTCATCAACCCCTCTGTCTGGCAGCCCGGAGGCGCATGTTCTGCAGCCAGCGGCCTGGGCCAACCCATCCGCCTGGCCGAGCCGGGCCTGTTGCAGAATCTTCGCCGGTTATTCACAGATCGCCTGTTTCTATGCGTGCTGGCGCTGAAATTCGCTCACAATTTTCACATGGGGTTCGGCGCCGCCTTCCTGCCTATGCTGGTCGACCAGCTCGATCCGCCCGGCCCTGGCGCCGCTATGGGCGCCGGTGCCAAGTCGCTGTTCTATTTGGCCTCACAGCTGTTGCCAGCGCTGCTATTCATGTTCTGCTATCCTTGCCTGGCCAGGGCGCCCCTAGCCGATGCCGCTCTGCTGGCAGCGGGCCTCACCGTTACTACTGGCGGCCTGTTCTACCTGGCCGGGCCAGAACTGGCCCTATGGCAGCAGCTGGCCTATCTGTTATTGGATGGTGCTATTGTTGGACTGAATTGCAACTTGCAGGTGAGACTGTTTACCATGGCAGATGCAGCTGGCTGTAAACTGAAGCGGAACTGGCTGTAAACTGAAGCGGAACTGGCTGTAAACTGAAGCGGAACTAGCTGTAAACCAAAGTGAAGCTAGCTGTAAACTAAAGCGGAGCTGGCTGTAAACTAAAGCGGAGCTAGCTGTAAACTAAAGTGAAGCTAGCTGTAAACTAAAGCGGAGCTAGCTGTAAACTAAAGCGGAGGTAGCTGTAAACCAAAGTGAAGCTAGCTCACTAGCTGTAAACTAAAGCGGAGCTGGCTGTAAACTATAGCGGAGCTGGCTGTAAACTATAGCGGAGCTGTCTGTAAACTATAGCGGAGCTAGCTGAAAACTAAATCGGAACTAGCTGTAAACTATAGTGAAGCTAGCTGTAAACTGAATCGGAACTAGCTGCAAACCAAGGCGGAGCTAGCTGTAAACTAAAGCGGAACTAGCTGTAAACTAAATCGGAACTAGCTGTAAACTAAAGTGAAGCTAGCTGTAAACTAAAGCGGAACTAGCTGTAAACTAAAGCGGAACTAGCTGTAAACCAAGGCGGAACTAGCTGTAAACCAAGGCGGAACTAGCTGTAAACTAAAGCGGAGCTGGCTGTAAACTAAAACGGGGCTAGCTGTAAACTAAATCGGAGGTAGCTGTAAACCAAAGTGAAGATAGCTGTAAACCAAGGCGGAACTGGCTGTAAACTAAAGCGAAGCTAGTTGTAAACTAAAGCGGAACTAGCTGTAAACCAAGGAAAGCGGAACTAGCTGTAAACCAAAGCGGAACTAGCTGTAAACTAAAGCGGAACTAGCTGTAAACCAAGGCGGAACTAGCTGTAAACTAAAGCGGAACTAGCTGTAAACCAAGGAAAGCGGAACTAGCTGTAAACCAAGGCGGAACTAGCTGTGAACTAAAGCGGAGACAGGCAGTCTGTAAACTCGCCACTGCGGTAAACCCACCTCGCAGTCCCTGGCCGTTGTTGAAGTGGCCGATCGCGACCGACGTCGCTGGAGCCGCGACCGGCCGATGAGCGCGCTGATCGCCTCCCTGTACCTCATCCTGGCCTCCAAGGCATTCAATCTGCAATCTATGCTCACTGTGCACCTTCTGGCGCCCTACATTGGCAGCGGAACTGCCCCCGGCCAGTCTGCCAGAGTCGGTCCCAGCGGCCGCTCAGTTGTACTGGGCCTGGCTGGTGCCATCCCTCTGATCACTGGGCTGTGCGAGCTGGCGCTCTGGCTCTGCTTCCGGCGTTGGAGAGCCCCTCCGTTGGCGCCTGCTGCTGCTGCTGCTGATCCAGACACTTTGCTTGGCTGTCACTGAGCCTTGGCGGTCTTTCCTGGTTGTGCTGATTTCCTCTCTGACTCTTATCCGTTCTCTGATCCCCTCACTGACTCCTCTCTTATCCGTTCTCTGATCCCCTCACTGACTCCTCTCTTATCCGTTCTCTGATCCCCTCACTGACTCCTCTCTTATCCGTTCTCTGATCCCCTCACTGACTCCTCTCTTATCCGTTCTCTGATCCCCTCTAATCCTCTCTGTAATCTCTTCTCTGATAGTCCCATCAAATTCTCTAATTTTCGATCCCTCTGTTCCTCTCTGACCCCCTATTTCTCTCAGACAAACTCCACTTTCAACCTTTCTAACTTATTCCAATCTTTCAATAATAATCGGTTAATTGTTCTACTGTTCACTGTGGCTGGTCGAGGAACAGTTTATTCTCCTTTGTTGTTTTGCAGTCTTTCTCTTAATAGACGTGCTTTGAACCTGTATCGGCGCTCTCTCTCTCTTTCTCTTGACTCTCCATTTTCATTTCGCGCATATATGGTTGCATTCATGACCCGAACATAGTACTAGTCAGTAGAACAAAGTCTTTTATATAATCGTGCATTCCAAAGAATTCAAAAGCATGTTCTGTCAGCATGTTTTTAACAAGTTTAGACGCGATACATAAAAATATCTCTGAACCCAAAAAACGGATGCGTAAATTCTATGAACTAACCGTATAATATAGATCTATTGCAGCGTTTGTTGGCTCATCCTCATCCGTAGTTCTTATCATTAATTATAATTATTACGCCCAACTTTATGCATTGCTGCTATTTGTAAATTGCGCATTTTCGAAATTCCGTTTTATTTGTGCGCTTGTTCGCTTCCCTGCTGCTGCGGATTCTTGCTTTAAATTGCTTTTTTGGATTAGGGAAACAAAATATGATGTATAGCGTATAATGGAGGTTTTTGTTTTTAGTTCCCTTCTGTCTTACCCCCAATCTCAACCCATATCTTAACCCCAATCTCACTCCCCAACTCCAGCATTTTGCTCCATATCTCACCCCAACTCCAAATCTCACCTCATATCATATCTCACCCTCAAACTTACCCCCAACTTCAACATCTCGCCCCATATCTCACCCTCAACTCTAAAATCTCACCCCTTATTGCACCCTAAATCTCACACCCGTACTCCAATATCTCACCCTCAATCTGACGTCGCCAACTCTAAAATCTGACCCTAATCACGCCGAAATCTCCCACATCTCACCTCACCCTTAATCGCTACAGATTTCTACAGAAATGTTTATTTCAACTTTCTGCTCCTTGTAACACTTCATGCCTGATATAGAGCGGATCTATACATAGAATATACGCACCTGTCTTATTTGGTGGCGGCCAACCTATTTTATTTTATAGTTAAATATGTTGCTTAGGGCGATTCGCTCGAATATAGCCACGGTACTAGCACCTGCTTCTCACAGCTCCCTGTGTACATATATTTTATCAACTATTTGTGCCGGGCACCGGCTGAAGATTCCAATAATTACTGCTCAGAATAGATCAATAAAGACACGCATTGTATTTTGCTGGACTATTTTTACGAGTCAAAACTGCATAGGATATTTTGATTCCCCCGTATTATTATATTACATAAAGCTCATAATTGCTTCTGACAGATTTCACAGTCATTTACTCTTTAAGTCCTGACGTTGACTGATTAGCAATCTGATTAGATTAGATCAGTGTGCGTCTTTAGCTGTGAAAGCAGCAGATCTGATGCCATGCCAAACTCGATCATTGTTCACCAGTCTCAGCTCATCGATTCACGAGTCTCGACTCTCGAATCAGGGTACCCGGCCTGGGTTCGATTCTGTGCGCCGCATTCATTTGGGACTTGTGTGTGAAAATTGACTGAGAACCAACCGCCAAGGCACAGCGTGTGCTCACGTCTGATGGTGACAGAGTCAAGGCCACTGTAAATCCTGTGTGAATCTGTCTGTCCTGTTTGTCTGTCTCTGGCTGTCGGTCTGTCTGTCTGTCTGTCTCCGGCTGTCGGTCTGTCTGTCTTCGGCTGTCGGTCTGTCTGTCTCCGGCTGTCGGTCTGTCTGTCTGTCTCTGGCTGTCGGTCTGTTTGTCTGTCTGTCTGTCTGTCTGCCTGTACTGGCTCACTGGATTTCACTGATTGGGATCTCACTGATTGGGATTTCACTGACTGGGATCTCACTGATTGGGATTTAACTGATTGGGATTTCACTGACTGGGATCTCACTGATTGGGATTTCACTGACTGGGATCTCACTGATTGGGATTTCACTGACTGGGATCTCACTGATTGGGGTTTCACTGACTGGGATCTCACTGACTAGGATTTCACTGACTGGGATCTCACTGATTGGGATTTCACTGACTGGGATCTCACTGATTGGGATTTCACTGATTGGGATTTCACTGACTGGGATCTCACTGATTGGGATTTCACTGACTGGGATCTCACTGATTGGGATTTCACTGATTGGGATTTCACTGACTGGGATCTCACTGATTGGGATCTCACTGATTGGGATTTCACTGATTGGGATCTCACTGACTAGGATTTCACTGACTGGGATCTCACTGATTGGGATTTCACTGACTGGGATTTCACTGTCTGGGATTTCACTGGGATTTCACTGACTGGGATCTCACTGACTGAGATCTCACTGATTGGGATTTCACTGACTGGGATTTCACTGACTGGGATTTCACTGTCTGGGATTTCACTGGGATTCTACTGACTGGGATCTCACTGATTGGATTTCACTGACTGGGTTCTAAGTATGCTGGTGCCTCGTAGCGGTGTGTTGTGCATGTAGTTAGGGGCGTACTTTGATTCTATGGCAATATCATCTAAGATCCTCTCTTATCGTTCAATTGGTTATTTGATAGCCTCTTTTTTCTAATTTTTCGACAAAAAAGGTTGGGTCGCTGGGTTGTGACAAAGCATTGGCCCCTCTGTGTGGTCTATGCCCCCTCGTGGCTACGCGGCCCTAACCATTCATCATCTTTCACAAGGCTGTTCCAAGCGATATGCTACCAATTAGTCAAATTGTGTCATTTATAGCTTGCAGGTAAAAGCTTCCTTTTTCTTTCTGCGAAGAGACAATTCCTGAACAGGTGCATCTTTTGGTAAGTTTTGCTTCCAGCCGGTGTGATAAATCATGTTTCCCGCTGGCAGTTTAAATTGCTTTCTCTCCGTTCTCAAAAGCGTCGGCCGTCTGATGAAGAGAGTGGGATCTGGTTTTCAAGAGTGCGGAGTGGTTGCCGCTCCTCAAATCGGAGGAGAACGCGTGCCAGGCCTTGTGTCGCCGCGGTACAAAGGAATGTGCCGCCGCCGCCTTCTCTTAGGCTACAGCAGGGCTATGCGGGAGGAACGGGGCGGAGCGCGCGCCGCCACAAGGCCGAGGCGGAGGGAGAGTGAGTGTGTGGGTGCAGGAGGGGAAGGAAGTGTTGATGACTGGTTAGACGCCTAGACGTCTCGTCGCCGTTGGGCACACACACAGAACCACTCTATCGCTTTTCACACCTCTTCTGCGCCACCACGGCGCCACTTTCCAGCTGCTGGGCTGTCCCACCGATAGAGAGAGAGAGTGAGAGTCGCACCGTCGTCGCCTAAAAATCAAGAGGCAGCTGCATCATGAACTGGCGGCGTCTGCTTATACAGCTCCTTATAAATGCATATATATAGTAAGGCGAGCGCGCTTCTACGACGCAGCAGGTGCTGTTAATTGCCGACACCAATTAATAGCACCGGTTATAATGGGAGGTGAGAGGGGGGATGTCGCGTCACTCGGGCTCTGACCAAACGCCTTCTCTTGGTTGGCAGCTGTGCTATGGAGCTCTTGGGCCAAGGCAGATTCATCGCCTCCACAGGCCCTGATTGGCCCGCTGTGGCCAGAGCCATTCCAAGCGGGTTCTAGCCTCGGCCCATCCCCGAGTGCTGCAACTTTTAGACAAGGACGATATTGAAGCGAATTCAAGTTGAAGCAGAGTTGATCGCAGAAATTTTCAAGCCAATATGGCCCAGTTTGTGCCCCGAGCTTTGTCGCCGTTTCTGCTGCTGCTACTAGTAGCATTTGTGGCCGAAGCTGCCGCGGCCGCTGGTTCGCCTTCCGCGGTCAGCGATGGCTCAGCGATCAGCACGGCAGTCAACGACAGTCGCAGCCTGGCTGAAACCATGTGGCACCGCCTGCGGAGCAACCAGGCGACTCGCTACGATCCGCTGAGGGAGTCCGGGGTGCTGCGGCCGCCTCCGCCCTCGCCGTCGCTTGTTGACGAGCAAGAGTTTGACCGCGCTGAAGTGCTGCTGCGGCCAGGCCAGATGCTTGAGATGCTGGGTGAGTGCCTGATCAGTGATGCTGTGTCAGGTGCCTGATCCCTAATCAGTGATGCTGTGTCAGTGCCTGATCAGTGATGCTGTGTTAGGTGTCTGATCAGTGATGCTGTGTCAGGTGCCTGATCAGTGATTCTGTGTCAGTGCTTAATCCTCTGATCAGTGATGCTGTGTCAGGTGCCTGATCCCTAATCAGTGATGCTGTGTCAGTGCCTGATCAGTGATGCTGTGTCAGGTGTCTGATCAGTGATGCTGTGTCAGGTGTCTGATCAGTGATGCTGTGTCAGGTGCCTCATCAGTGGTGCTGTGTCAGGTGCCTGATCCCTAATCAGTGATGCTGTGTCAGTGCCTGATCAGTGATGCTGTGTTAGGTGACTGAGCAAGAAGTGAGGTTTAAACTGCCAATAGGTGACCCTTTCAAAGAAAAGCGTTCAAGCCCGAGGGTGGCACTCGAGGGCCGCAAATGCGGCGTGGACCCAGCGGGAGAAAAAATGAAGCACGGCTCTCGTGAACAGTTCACATGCGCGCCAGTTGCGCTGCTGGAATGCTTCTGGTGGGCCACTAATAGCATCGCCTCCTGGCCTGTTGACGCAGGGTCGCTTTCAAAACAGGAGCACCGCCCCTCAGCAACAGTGGTGCAGTGCGGTGCTGAGACTCCGACTGGCTGCGCAAAGTCAGTCAGGTGCAATCGGGGCTTTCCGCGAGTCGCTTTTTGTTGAAAAATGTCCCACCATTTACTTTTTGTTCGAAAGAAAACAGCTGGCCACGAACTTCTGCCTGTGATATCTTCAACCCTCTGCAGGTTGCTTGCGCTGCTTTTAACTTTGGCATTCGCTTCAAAACCTGTTTCATGCCATAGACATTTTCTCCAGTGCCACCCAATTTTTATACAGCAGCATTCGTTTAGCACTACTATACGGGTTTGTCTTTTGTGAGTAGTGTAGCAAAGAATTTTAGCTGCTTTTTAGTTAACCTTCTAAAGTAGCTACTCTGGATCTTATGGATTTTAAAGATCCTGACATGCCCCTTTTATGAGACAATAGACAATAGCCATTTGAAATGGGAAGGAAGACCTGGACTCCTCCTGAAGAATACGAGTAAGTGTGTGAAGTTTTGTGTTTTTACTGTTTATCGTTTCACATAACGTTTTGTACAAGCCTGTTATAAAGACAAACCATCGCTTTTACAAGTACATTGGTTGACGCCAAAGTTGTTTTCGCTCTGGAAATAAAAAGAGTTCCGGACATCCAATCGTAAGTTGTCCATGACAGAACTCATCAGCAGTCCACGCACCGCGATCCTCCAATCCAGGCTTCTACAACTACCAGCCCAGCTACATGCGAGTTGACGCGCCCGAGGACACCGAAGAGCTGGACTACCCGCGCATGCCCGGCCGGCTGCCCCGCCTCGGCCAGCTGCTGCCTCGCCGATCCGTCCGCCTACCCTACGGCCGGCACCTCCGGCTTCGCTTCCTTCAACGCCAGCAGAAACGCCAGCTGCGCAAATTCCTGTGGGCGTACTCGGCCTGCCCCGTGAGGCTGTGGTGGCGCGACCTCGGCAAAGCATTCTGGCCGCGCTGGCTTCGTGCTGGCGAATGCGCCGGCTCCGAGTACGGCGGCAGCTGCTCCGTTCCACCGGGGATGCGCTGCAGGCCCGAGAGGCACCGGCAGCTGCAGGTGCTGCGCTACCTGTGCCCGAAGCGCTGTCGCCGTTCCCAGTGCCGCTGGGTGAAGCAGAGCGTCAGCGTCTTGCAGACCTGCGCATGCCGCTGCTGACCTGCGGCACAGCGCTGCCGATAATGGTGATGCACCGCCCCGCTGACTGCATGTCAGCTCTGAAAGACTAAGGAAGTATTGCTCTCGACTATTCGGTCTGACAGTTGATCTACAACCCAGTTTAGATGCCTGACAGTTGATCTACAACCCAGTTTAGATGCCTGACAGTTGGTCTACAACCCAGTTTAGATGCCTGACAGTTGATCTACAACCCAGTTTAGATGCCTGACAGTTGGTCTACAACCCAGTTTAGATGCCTGACAGTTGATCTACAACCCAGTTTAGATGCCTGGCAGTTGATCTACAACCCAGATTAGATGTCAGACAGTTGATTTACAACCCAGATTAGATGTCAGACAGTTGATCTACAACCCAGATTAAATGCCAGACAGTTGATCTACAACCCAGATTAAATGGCAGACAGTTGATCTACAACCCAGATTAGATGTCAGACAGTTGATTTACAACCCAGATTAGATGTCAGTCAGTTGATCTACAACCCAGATTATATGTCAGACAGTTGGTCTACAACCCAGTTTAGATGTCAGACAGTTGGTCTACAACCCAGTTTAGATGTCTGACAGTTGATCTACAACCCAGATTAGATGTAAGACAGTTGATCTACAACCCAGATTAGATGTTAGACAGTTGCAATCAAGCATTGATCACTGTTGATAAGGTTTTTTCATTCACAGACTCATAAATCATCCTTTTTGACATTGCTCCATCCGGTGATGAAAATTCGCATGCTCGCTCGCACATATGCAGCATCCTTGGAAAAGCTTCATCGATTAATTAGAGTGCATGTGTGGCTTACTTGGAGTTGCTTAATAGGTGAGAACAAGTCGAACTCAAAGTGAGAAAACTTTTATCGCTACTCACTACACTCGTTCATTGTTTGGCTGAGGTAAATGCTGTTACATGTAATAATAATTTACGCGGAATTCTGTTTCATTTTTACAACGCCCCCACCATTTTATGATCATAAATGAAAAGTGTTTGATTAAACTATTGGCAGTAAAATTTTAGGAATGTCATACCCGAGATTAATTTCCGCAAATTTGGAAAATAATTACCTCAAAGCACTTTAAGCTGACATATTGTAAATAATTGTAGCCCACGTTGTGTCCCCTTAAATAAAAAATAGGGTCACACATGCTGTCTAGTCACTGCGACGTTTTCATTAACTTATCTGACTTATAAGGTAATTAATTATCCAGGCACCAAAATGCCACCTTTGAGTGAGACTGTGCAAAGATACCATTCAATTTAAACAATAGCCGCGTGTGTTTAACATCTTTAAAAACCAGTTTTGGTTGCTTGGGAAAGTAAAACGCAGGTATATTCTTAATTTAATTCCTAATTTGATTACTCTTCAGGCACTGATGGGGTGAGACCTCAAGGAGTCTTCAGGCCCTGAGGGACACACCTCATGGAGTCTTCAGGCCCTGAGGGACTCACACCTCATGGAGTCTTCAGGCTCTGATGGATTCAAGCCCCATGGAGTCTTCAGGCCCTGATGGACTCATATCTCATGGAGTCTTCAGGCCCTGATGGACTCACGTCTCATGGAGTCTTCAGGCCCTGATGGACTCACATCTCATGGAGTCTTCAGGCCCTGATGGACTCACGTCTCATGGAGTCTTCAGGCCCTGATGGACTCACATCTCATGGAGTCTTCAGGCCCTGATGGACTCACGTCTCATGGAGTCTTCAGGCCCTGATGGACTCACATCTCATGGAGTCTTCAGGTCCTGATGAATTTACACCTCATGGAGTCTTCAGGACCAGGTCCTGATGGATTAAGAATTTCAGACCTAATTGGCTGCTCAGAAGCTGATGTGTGCCATTTATGCTACTTTTAGCAGTATACAATAAATCTCGCAGTAATTCAAGTCAATTCAGCGAAATTTGTCTCCAAGGCTAAATCTGCATAGCTCAAAGCTTTAAAACGGGCTAACAGAGCATTTGCGTGTATTTGCTCAGGTAAAATATTTTCTATTGCAACAGAACTCCACAAGACAGGCGGAAAATGTTAAACATGATGACGCCGTGCTCACACGGACTTGAGCACGGGCGGCTCGTACCCATCCAGCCGGGCGACTTTCACACCATGCAGCTCTATAATTTTGCCCAGTTCTGCCTTCGGCTTTCTCAACACTTTCACTTTGCGCACGTGAACGTCGTGCATCGGGAAGATTGAGCCGGCAGCCTTCTCAATCTTGCGGCCGATGCTGTCTGGGATCAGCCGGTTCACCACGTCCTTCAGCTCAACTGAACACTCCCGATTCACGATCTCCAGCATCTTGCGACGGATGCGGCTAACCTGTGGTTGGGAAAAGATGCCATTATCTCAATGTGAGGCGCCATTTGTCATGAATCAGGGATGCCATTATCTCAATGTGAGGCCACCATTTGTCATGAATCAGGGATTCCATTATCTAAATGTGAGGCGCCATTTGTTAAGAATCAAAGATGCCATTATCTCAATGTGAGGCGCCATTTGTCATGAATCAGGGATGCCATTATCTCAATGTGAGGCGCCATTTGTTAAGAATCAAAGATGCCATTATCTCAATGTGAGGCGCCATTTGTAAAGAATCAAAGATGCCATTATCTCAATGTGAGGCGCCATTTGTTAGAAATCAAAGATGCCATTATCTCAATGTGAGGCGCCATTTGTAAAGAATCAAAGATGCCATTATCTCAATGTGAGGCGCCATTTGTTAAGAATCAAAGATGCCATTATCTCAATGTGAGGCGCCATTTGTCATGAATCAGGGATGCCATTATCTCAATGTGAGGCGCCATTTGTCATGAATCAGGGATGCCATTATCTCAATGTGAGGCGCCATTTGTTAAGAATCAAAGATGCCATTATCTCAATGTGAGGCGCCATTTGTTAAGAATCAAAGATGCCATTATCTCAATGTGAGGCGCCATTTGTCATGAATCAGGGATGCCATTATCTCAATGTGAGGCGCCATTTGTAAAGAATCAAAGATGCCATTATCTCAATGTGAGGCGCCATTTGTTAAGAATCAAAGATGCCATTATCTCAATGTGAGGCGCCATTTGTAAAGAATCAAAGATGCCATTATCTCAATGTGAGGCGCCATTTGTAAAGAATCAAAGATGCCATTATCTCAATGTGAGGCGCCATTTGTAAAGAATCAAAGATGCCATTATCTCAATGTGAGGCGCCATTTGTTAAGAATCAAAGATGCCATTATCTCAATGTGAGGCGCCATTTGTCATGAATCAGGGATGCCATTATCTCAATGTGAGGCGCCATTTGTAAAGAATAAAAGATGTCATTATCTCAATGTGAGGCGCCATTTGTAAAGAATCAAAGATGCCATTATCTCAATGTGAGGCGCCATTTGTAAAGAATCAAAGATGCCATTATCTCAATGTGAGGCGCCATTTGTAAAGAATCAAAGATGCCATTATCTCAATGTGAGGCGCCATTTGTAAAGAATCAAAGATGCCATTATCTCAATGTGAGGCGCCATTTGTCATGAATCAGGGATGCCATTATCTCAATGTGAGGCGCCATTTGTTAAGAATCAAAGATGCCATTATCTCAATGTGAGGCGCCATTTGTTAAGAATCAAAGATGCCATTATCTCAATGTGAGGCGCCATTTGTCATGAATCAGGGATGCCATTATCTCAATGTGAGGCGCCATTTGTAAAGAATCAAAGATGCCATTATCTCAATGTGAGGCGCCATTTGTTAAGAATCAAAGATGCCATTATCTCAATGTGAGGCGCCATTTGTAAAGAATCAAAGATGCCATTATCTCAATGTGAGGCGCCATTTGTAAAGAATCAAAGATGCCATTATCTCAATGTGAGGCGCCATTTGTAAAGAATCAAAGATGCCATTATCTCAATGTGAGGCGCCATTTGTTAAGAATCAAAGATGCCCAGTGTTGGGCACTTCCGTTACCGAGTAACTTGCAAATGGTAACGCAAGTTACTTTTTCGTAAAGCGTTCCTTACGCAAGTTACTTTTTTATTTTAGTAACGGAGTAACGGTAAGTTACTCAAATTTCGGAAGTCCGTTACAGTTACTTTGCAACAATCGCAATATTTAAATTTAAAACTGAAACGCCTATAGCTAGTACGCCGGTTGTCACGTTTTTGCATTTTTCATTCCTAAATTCAAAATTAAGTGAATAGTATCATATGGTATTGCACTTAATTAATGAATAAATACTTGAAACATGTTTTACTTTGTAATATTTTCGCCATTCATTTTCAAGTTACTAAAAATTTCAAGTTTTATTCAAACAAACAAACAAAGAAAGAAATTCATCTGTAGCCTCCACAAGTCCCTCCACTGGCACTGCAGTACACTACACCATTTTATACAGTTCTATTTATTTTACTCTACTGAATTATTGATATTTGTTTATTTTATCATTTATAATTTAATTATTGATTACCATTGCCCATTGGTCCTTCACTGTACTTGCCTCACATCGTGTCGCCAATTCCTGTCTCTGTCTGTTAAAAATCGGTTAATTCCAATGCCCAATGGCAAATTTCGGTAACAACAATGTGAAAAAATGTGCAATGTGAAAAAAGCAGAAAATTTTGTTAATAACATGGGTAACGGAAGTGAGTAACGGACAGTAACTTAAAAGTTACCAGGTTTTTGTCTAAAGTTACTAGGCTAACGTAAGTTACTTTTTAAAAATTGGTAACTTAAGTTACAGTAACGCAAGTTACTTTTTTTGAGTAACTTGCCCAACACTGAAGATGCCATTATCTCAATGTGAGGCGCCATTTGTCATGAATCAGGGATGCCATTATCTCAATGTGAGGCGCCATTTGTAAAGAATAAAAGATGCCATTATCTCAATGTGAGGCGCCATTTGTAAAGAATCAAAGATGCCATTATCTCAATGTGAGGCGCCATTTGTTAAGAATCAAAGATGCCATTATCTCAATGTGAGGCGCCATTTGTAAAGAATCAAAGATGCCATTATCTCAATGTGAGGCGCCATTTGTAAAGAATCAAAGATGCCATTATCTCAATGTGAGGCGCCATTTGTCATGAATCAGGGATGCCATTATCTCAATGTGAGGCGCCATTTGTAAAGAATCAAAGATGCCATTATCTCAATGTGAGGCGCCATTTGTCATGAATCAGGGATGCCATTATCTCAATGTGAGGCGCCATTTGTTAAGAATTAAGGATGCCATTATCTCAATCTGAGGCGCCATTCGTTAAGAAACAAAGATGCCATTATCTCAATGTCAGACGCCATTTCTTAACAATCAAAGAGGCCATTATCTTAATCGAAGATGCCACTATTTTAATTAAAGACTCCATTATCTTATCTCACTAACTAGGGCCAAATTTCACTAACCTGAGTAGACTGGGCATAGGCGTGCTTCTTAAATCTGGTTCATTCGCTTCTTAGTGAATCCGATGACAAAGAAGCGCAGCAAGTAGCCGTCAGCGGTCTTGACGTCCACGTGGGCCTCTATAGTAGACTGCCACTTCTTGAGCAGAGTGCACAGCTTGTCCTTAGTCAGGTTCATGCCGTAGAAATTGGTCAGACAATGCTTGCCTTGGACCAATTCGACTTGCAGTTTAAATTTGCGGAATGCCGAGTCGTTATCGTTGGTTTTCAAATCGCCAAGCGACATATTCTAATACGCGGCCTTTCAGTTCAGCGAGTCGCTGGCCAGCCGGGTGCCGGCACTACGGGTCATCAGGGTCTTGCCGCAGGAGCGCTTCTCGAACATAAATGGCGCCTTGAGGTCGTACCATTCTTTTTTAGGAATGGGTCCACACTGTAGGGAGTTGGCATGTGCGGGACATGTCAGAATGCTAATTCAGAATTTAGATACAAATTGGCAATCTAGTGCACCCTTCGGGGCGCCCAATAAGCAAGGAACAAACATTATTCATGCAAATCCATCCAAAGCACATTTTTTTAGGAATCAATTTCTTCTTCAGTTTTATAAATCACCTTATTCGAGTAAAATTGTCACGGACAAAGATATTTGATATGAACCTCTTTTTTTCTAAAATCAACAAAGACGACAAAACAAAGCCTTCACAAAGATAACAGACGTTCCCCCTAAATAGAAAACATCCCCCAGATAGCAAGCACCCCCCTTCCAAGAGTAACTAACTGCAGATAGCAAGCATCCCACAGATAGCAAGCGAAACTAAATGCATGCTAGAATTTTTCAATATGATATATGCTTTCCAAAGTATAGGGCCTAACATAAGTTTGTTAATCTATTGGCATTAATGCAAAAAATCTAAATGTCAGTCTATTAAAGTTAATGAAAAATCTTTAATTCTCATTAACATTTATTAATGGTCTAATATGTAACACTGATTCTAATTAGGCCTTAGCTCTAATGAAAAATCTATTTATCTAGGCAAAGGTTTGTTAGGCCTATAGGTAAAGAATGTTGATCCTTTAACTTTAACCAAAACTCAAATCAATTTGAAAAAGATTTGTTTGGTATGCAATCATTTTTTCTGCCACATATTGTCTACTAATAGACAAAACAACTAGAAATATTTAAAAGAAAAAGTAAAAAGTAGCTACAAAACTTTTGAAGTTAGTTCTTTTAATAATACAATGTGAATAAGTTATACAAAGAGTTGTAATGAAATATCATTTTTTGTATGTATAATTGTTTTAATTGTTAATTGTTTAATTGTTTTAAGAACTTAAAGCGTCATAATCGTTGCTGCACCAAATTTTGTTTCGAAAAAGCAGACATGCCACGTAATCTTTCGCAGACATGCGAAAATTGAAAAACGATGTAATGGACGCACGCCTCGAAATTTTAATTTACACTTACAGTGTGTTAAAACAAAGATTAACGTCTAGGTTTATTCATTGTTGCTTAAAATATGCCACGCTAAAAAATACTAATGAAATACGAACAGTTACAGTTATTTCGAACTTTTTACACAACAGTTCGATTTTTTTGTATTCCTTCCTTTACAAAATTTAAAAAAGTTAATTTAGGAGAAAACTCGTACCTCTCTATGCATACATATTTCCTTCTACTCTTGAAGTATTATTAAAGACATTGAAATATATATTGGTCAAACAGGCTTCTTGCCTGAGCCACTTACTTACCTACCTACCTCATGGAAGCTAGTCGTCCTTGGGAATCATTCGTGTGATGTTGTTGACTAATGTTTAAACTATTAAACTTTGACTAATGGCGGGAATGCTTAAATTAGTAAACTATTTCGCCCGGTTTGATACCCACCTCAATGAGTATCTATGGCGCCACCTCTTCCCATCGCCAAAAGTGTTTAGGAACTTCCTATATTGAGTTTGGCACTACTATTGACACTCTAATGACAAATGACTTTGTATTATACTATTTTTTCATGTCAAAATAATTGAACTCAATGAATGAAAATATTGCCCTCATTTTTTCTGGTGCTTATTTTTTATGCAAGAGGGAACTTTCTTATGTGTAACAACTATCTACTACTTCCCCACTCCCAAATCTTATATATATATGCCAGAAAATTCTAGCATATAGCCATACAATGGGGCTCCAGCCGAAATTATCATATTTGAGATTATCATAGACTCAAATGTGGGTTATGAAAAAAACAAATAAATCTAAATTATCAAATTTGTCATCATCTCTGCATTTAGACAATGCTGGATTCACTAAATCATCATATTATATTTCATTGGCTGCACAAAGATCTGCTCTCATTAATAGTAACATGTTATTGCTTGCCAACAAAATGATTCTCAACTTAAACTTATATTGTTATTATCTGCTTAAAAGATGCAAAGCCTTGGACTAATTCCTATATTAAAGTTAATAGTCTAACTAAATTTCAAGGTTTAACTAAAGAACACTAAGCTAATATTAGCTTGATATTCTTTGGGTTTAACTAGGAATAAATGATAGAAATATTGCCTTGTAACAGTTTGATAACTTTATAATTAGAAGCAATCATATTTTTAAACTTTATTTAAGATATTATTCCTTAGCTGTTATAAAAATGTGCTTTAATTTATTCTAAGGCAGAACATGTTATTTTGTTTAATTTAGTTTAGTTTTAATTCCAAGAAATTTGATGAATTTGTTATATTCAAATGGTAAAATCTTATAGATTGGCTAAGTTGTCATCATCATATATGACAATTTAGAATATGATGATTTTGACCATACCCTACAATGGATCTGAAAAGAATTATTGGTATAAAGTATCTGGTGGACAAAAAGCCTACTAGAAAATTATGCTATAGAGCTAATATATAGCATAGCTGTTGGCATAGCTATTGGTATACAAAGACTAAAATTTTATTTAGTCTTAGCCTTAGTTTTTATATGCAAGAAAGGGTCTTATATTCCTATAGGCTATATTGTTAAAATGCAAAAAAGGTCCTTCATTATTGCAATGACTTTTGATAATGTCTATATATATATTACAATATATATGTAATTTGTCATTTGGTTTTTTTGAGCATAAACTTGATTATATAGTTATGGACTGAATATTGATTTTTCGAGTTTCCAAAACCAAATCCAAATTACAAAATAGTTTCAAATCCAAATGTCCAAATGTTTCCAAATGTAAGTAAAAGGTAAAAGATAAATGGTGGGAGTAACTATGACACTTTTAAGTAATGAAAATGCTTTGTCATCTAATTAGTGATCTAAGCACAACTAGTCTACTTTTCAAGTGAAATTGCAAGAATTAAAACTTAGTAAAGAGTAAATAAGTTTGAATTGATCTTAATTCTTATATAAGTAATCTAACTAATTCTAATTACTAATAATAACTGATATTATATTTTTGCAATTTAAGAACTTTATTGTAAGTCCATGCATGTACATTTTGAAAAAAAACCATTAATGTTTGCACTTAACAATAATTGCAAAAGTAAATTTACTTTCTATAACTTTCTTTAAAATATGTTACTGCAAAAATGAATAATATAATATAATATGTATTTTTCTGATTTTTTGTACTTTCTTATTTCAAAAGTTTTTTTCTTTTACATTTTAATTTGTTTATGTTTCTTCATTTTTTCATATTTGAAAGCATATTCAGAAATATTCAGAAAATAAAATTTCTGAATCCAAAACATTTGTATTTCTAAAAACAGAGACATTTTAAATCTGATTTGGATTCCAAATCCAAATATTTGGATATATCACTGATAGGATGGTGAATTAATTTTGAAATTCTTGGAATAATTTTAGGGCTTATGGTTATAAGCTTATGCTAAAGCCTTGAAGTTTCAAATGATATAGGCCTTTATTGCATTTTAGATGCTTTATTTAATGCAGATTGTTAGGTTTATCTAATATATTAGTTTTTAGCAAAGTTTTGGTTTTAATTAGCAATATTCAATTTTAATTTTGGTCATAATTTCTATACTAAATTGTGACTTGTATTTAGTCATTATTATCAATACTTTTGACTATTTTCTTGATCTTTTTAAACTAGAAAATAAATTAGTCTTTTTCAAGTAAAAGAAAGTAAAATTATATGTGATAACATTTATGCAAAGTGTTTGTATACATCAATAGAATTTATTCTCATAGCTGCATAATGAATATTTTAAATAAATTCTATAAGCTACATGGCTACTTGTTGAAATGTTGCATTACCTAAATATACTTATATTCAACTTATGGTCAAGTGTTATCTCTACATATAAAAATCATTCTCTATAAATGAGTGTAAGTCAACTTTTTTCATACTTTAGATTGCTTAAAACTAGAGGCATAATAAAAAATAGCTAGTATTAAAAAGACTATTGTTATTTATTGTGATGAGCATAATCCTTAGTTTTCAGCATGGTTGCTTAATTTATACTTGTAGGTTGAATTTTAAATAAGAAACTTGTCTCTGTAGCTATATACATAATATATAGGGAGTGGAACTTTTGACTATTAAGTATATATATTGAGGTGGGCCTTATTTTAGCATTGTTCGTTTCCTAGAAAGTAGTATATTTGAAACTAGGTTATTTTGTTTTAATACGTATAATAGTAATATTGTAAATATTTTAAATATTATGAAATTTTATTTGTTTAAAAGACCAAATCGAGAAGAGTATAAATACACAAGCTGAATAAGAAGGAGAGCAACTTGTGCTACTTGTGCTTTGCTAGCTTCAAGCTTAAAACTGTTCTAGTATATTGCTTGATACTTACTGACTTAGTTATTTTAGAAAGCATTGGAAGCCCCAAGATTGGGAGAGTTCAACCCGTTCTCAGAGAACGAGACAACCAGATCTAGAATCTGAGAAATCGCCTTTAGGAGGCAGAGATCCTATCACAGGGTAGAGAAGCCCAGACTCCGAGTCTGAGAACCCCGCCTCAGGGCAGAATACCCAGCAAATAAGCTGTGACCCTCTGATCCCGGGAATGCCCAGGACTGAGAATAATATCTTTAGAGGAGTATAAGGATAGGATAGACAGTGCCTAAAAGACCACTCAGGCCAGAAAGTACATACGCTACCAATAGAAGTACAGATGCTACCAATAGAAGTACATGCGCTACGAGTAAAAGGCGAGTAATAACCAGCAATATTAACAAGAAGGAATAACCCCTAGCACACTTTGGTGTCAGCGGTTGAAATTGTATAGAGAGACAGAGCCCTACGACAATATTAAGTCATATCTTGTTTTTTTATTTAATTTGACTTTATGCTAGATGAAGATATTCTTGAATGACCTCTAAATATAAAGAAGTTAATTACCTTTCAATACTATATTGCCTAAATTGTACATGTATACTTATATCTTAGTTGATATATAGGATTTAAAAATTGTTTATGAGCATTTAAATTAATATGTTAAATGATCTCTGCTAGAATAGAAATGATATTATAAAAATTTAAAACCAATTTGACTCAGTTTGGATATGTTAATTGGATCTTTTTTGTCTGATATCATGAAGCAAAATGCAAAATGAACTTTTAAAAGCTGAATAGATAGACTAGATTTACTATTAAAAAGGTTTTAGCATTTTATGATACAAATATAAATGATATTTAGGCCAGTTTTTTGTTCATAAAGTTAAAGGAATAACTTAGGCATTATCTAACAATGTACATTATTGTTTTTTCATCCAAATGTCTGCTATTTTACTATCTCTATATATTTAACTGGATACATAATCATATTGGATACATTGTAACAAAGAAAAATGTTAAGGTAAGTTATTAAAATTTTGTTAATCCATATACTAGATAACTGACTCAAGTGTCGTGCAAAACAACTTGCAGAATTGGATTGTCATGATAATAACTAAACTATTTACATAATCTATTATGCAGGTTGTTCACGAAATTTGAGTCATTGCACTGCAAGCTTAGAAAATATTATATACTAAAAGGTATTAAAAAATTCATCACCTGTGACTGTGTGGTTACTCTGCATAATGCATTGATAAACTTGCTAATGAATAAGTGTATTATGCAGTTAATCACACATGTCCTGTGATGGCTCGGCTGACCCTGCTTGCCCTATTGACCTAATCGTTTTTATTCCTATCAAGCTTCTGTTCAGATTGCTGCTTTCATAATCTGAGGTTTTGTTTTTATCATTTTCAATTTTAAAAGCTTGCTTTTATATTGCAACAACATTTTCGCCCAAAACCTGTTTTTAAGCTATCACTCTGCACCCATTAGTCTTTGCTATGCCATCACTCTGCATCCATTAGTCTTTGCTATGCTATCACTCTGCATCCATTAGTCTTTGCTATGCTATCACTCTGCATCCATGATTAGTCTTTGTTCTGCTATCACTGCATCCATTAGTCTTAGTTATGCCATCACTCTGCATCCATTATTCTTTGTTCTGCTATCACTCTGCATCCATTATTCTTTGTTATGCCATCACTCTGCATCAATTAGTCTTTGTTCTGCTATCACTCTGCATCAATTAGTCTTTGTTCTGCTATCACTCTGCATCCATTAGTCTTTGTTCTGCTATCACTCTGCATCAATTAGTCTTTGTTCTGCTATCACTCTGCATCAATTAGTCTTTGTTCTGCTATCACTCTGCATCCATTAGTCTTTGTTCTGCTATCACTCTGCATCCATTAGTCTTTGTTCTGCTATCACTCTGCATCAATTAGTCTTTGTTCTGCTATCACTCTGCATCAATTAGTCTTTGTTCTGCTATCACTCTGCACCAATTAGTCTTTGTTCTGCTATCACTCTGCATCAATTAGTCTTTGTTCTGCTATCACTCTGCATCCATTAGTCTTTGTTCTGCTATCACTCTGCATCCATTAGTCTTTGTTCTGCTATCACTCTGCATCAATTAGTCTTTGTTCTGCTATCACTCTGCACCAATTAGTCTTTGTTCTGCTATCACTCTGCATCAATTAGTCTTTGTTCTGCTATCACTCTGCATCCATTAGTCTTTGTTCTGCTATCACTCTGCATCCATTAGTCTTTGTTCTGCTATCACTCTGCATCAATTAGTCTTTGTTCTGCTATCACTCTGCATCCATTAGTCTTTGTTCTGCTATCACTCTGCATCCATTAGTCTTTGTTCTGCTATCACTCTGCATCCATTAGTCTTTGTTCTGCTACGAGCTCGTATCACTGCTCCCATTAGTCTTTGTTCTGCCATTTTGCCGCTTTCCATTCTGTTGCTTCAAGCCTGCAAGAGCTAGCCATATTGGCGTTATTACGCGCCCTGGTACAAGGCTTGCTCTGTCTAAAGTGGCCCAATTCTCATGCGCCGAACCGTTTCCAGCTAGCAGGAAATTGCAGTCGGAATATTCAATAATAAAGTAGGCATGCGAGAGCTAGAGGCTATAGCGTTTCACTTCCTGCCTCTCGGCAGCGCGCTCTCCAAATCTGTCTCTTCCCTCTCGTCTCACTCAGCTGTTTGCCTGCGGCCTATATTCGGTTAGGGGCTGCCTTCCCTCTCTGCATTGCTCCTTCACCTCTGGAGCCGCCCCCCTCCAGCGCAGGAAGAAGAAATGCGTTAAATTAATGCCCATTATTTTATTAGCTCATAAGTAGGTTTTCTGTTAAGGTCAAGACTATTCGGCTGCTACGTATTATGCATTCTTCTTACACAGCGACCCCGTCCGA